>JABFQD010002238.1:0-15711 GCA_022817045.1 Psix sp. ZL-2020
TTAATTCGCAGCAAATACAATGTATCTTGAATATATTGAAATATTTGTCGCTTACCATATAAAGACCTTTCGAATACCAGTCCATGTGAATTCATTTTCTCAATTACAAACACACAAAGAAAGATATTAAACTTCATTTTTTCAACTCTGAATGTTTCAGAGTAGTTTTAATATAAAATTATATATAAAACCATTCGCTAAGATTGAGGTGTAATTTGTCACCAGTTATCTTTATATAGTCTCTAAAATACACAATGCAGAAACTAAAACAGATATTCTTTTTAGAATTCTCAAACATTTATGTTTGCCATAAACATTTGTTAAACAACGACGTCTTCTGAAACCGCTAGAATCACATTTATTAGCAGTAACAATAAAATTTGTTGCGTTTACTTTCCAGTTACATTGACAATCATAATCACAATTATCACTATTGAATTAATTTTTCCTTGAGTGATATAATTTTGGTATACTAGAATGATAATATGACATATCATTTATTTATGAATGGTCTATGCAATGATGCAATTTCGTTATGTCTACACTGATGAAACAAACATATCATTTCTCGCATAATTCAAAAGTGTTGTATAAAAGCGCGCGTTTCACTAGTTTCATGAATCAGACAATAATCCATTTATTATAAATCAATATTCAACTACGATATACATCTTAATCGAACGAAAGAAAATCTACATTTGTTTTAACAGTGTACAATTTAGACACGTCTAGCATCTAGAATCAAACTGTATTCACAGCCAAACATCATGTTAAATGAACAAATGACGAAATCGATGTTTATTTGTACAAAACATTATATGTACTTTGCTAAAACATATATTTGCATACAGATGTGACTGTATGTACGGGCACGCAAAAAAGTGTCTAAAAGAAAATGTCATTTCCTTTAGAAATGTATTAGTTGAATGTTGACATTGTTTAATTTACATTGACATTAACAATATGTACAAATCTTGTGAAATATTTGTATTCAAATAAAAATACTGCGTCATGCGTTATCTAATAAAATTTTGCTATTAGTATCTGTAACGATTACATTGCAATGCCTTAATATTGACTTGCCTAAATATTGATATTGAATTCATAAATCATTGAATATTCAAATTCTCTTTTGGCTAACAATGTTAATTCAACTGATACGTCTCCCTGATGATGCGTTAGATCTAATAAAGTCATTCTCTTAGCATACGTGTAAATTTAGTTGCAAACATTTGAAAAACATGAATATACAAGTTAACAATGACAATGACGGGATTTTGTAAAATGTATTACAACGAAGTACAGAGCATATATTTGTTTGTGTGTGATTATCGCTTGAAAAATGCTTTCGAATTAGATCTATAAATATTGGGATGCGACAGAGGACAAAAAAGAAGAGAAAAGAAAACAAATATTTGGAGACGCATACTAACCGACGTATAATTGGCGGTTTTAATCTAAATATAACCAGTGAACTGATTTTAAACTCGTTTTATATTCGCGATCGAGTGTCTTAGAAAATATCACACGACCCGAAAAGTTGCTCAAAACAAATTTTCTCCATCAAAAAACAGTCGTAATAATGATAATAACTGCGTTCAGTTTGCAATGTTCAATCGCGTTTTTTTATGAATATTTGTTGTTTTAGTCTATGATAAATATAAATGCGTGCATGTATATGCGTGTTTACACGAAAACTTTCAACAACTTCATGGATCCTATATGTATACAGTCATACACTAAACAGAACAAATATATAAGACATTTTCTCGTTCAAAACTTATTAACCATTAGCTCTGAAATTAAACGCGATAAAAAAACTATTGAAATAATACATACATATACTTTCTGCGTGTAATGTACTTGCTTGCTTATTAAATATTATGTATTCAGTGATCACTCGCATTATCGTTTATTTCTTTAGTTCCTGCTCTTTTCTTCTCTCTCTTTCTCCCTCCTCTTTTCCATCATTTTCTATCTGTTTAAGAGTCAATAATATGAACGCGTTTAAATATATCATTATCATAATTATAACAACCAAATATTTCTTCACGACACATTTTGCTTCGATTGCTTCTACGTAATGTCATTTTACTGCATGCTTTTATTGAATATAATTTATTAATATTTTATGTTTCCAATCACCTGCGCACACAATTTTACGTATCAAGCATTTTTCCTAAAATGTAGCATTCTATAATTATTTCTAAATCATATATAATGCGGCCACTTAATATCCACCAGTTATCGCTTTTTAGTCTTATACCTTATAAATCATTTTATTTTGCAAAATTTGTTTCATTGAAATAATTGGATCTTTCAAAAACTTGATCAACTAATCTAGTCGATCAAATATAAATAATAATTTGATTATATACATTGAATGAATTCTTATTCGATATTGAGGATCAAAGGTAAATCAACGTTGAAGCAAAATTAAATAATACTGAGTGTCATTATTGATTTTTGTTGATGCTCAATATGGATTATCGCAGATTCGACGAGCAAACGTAAAACAAACGTTTAAATAATCACACTTGACATTTTCAACGTATTTGTCGATTTACAAATATTTATGTGCCCAATTGAACATTTTAATTATAAGATCCTTCGAGATCCTTGTTTAAAGCATTTATGAAGACTTAACAAATTTGCTCATTTTGAAAATAGTTATTGACAAACTTTTAAATAAAAAAAGAAAAAAAAACAAGATAAAAATAACCATTTGTTTCAGTGACAAATAAAACATTCATTGAATTAATTGAAATATGAAAATACAATAACAAATAAAACACATCTATGACAAAAATCTCTATGAAAATAAAATCTTCAAACTAAGCCTACGGAATCGCAGACTTTGAATTAAAAAGTATGCTTTAAATAACAGTCGAGTAAAAGCGTATATACGCTTAAAATTCGTTAAATATTCAATTTTCTGAAAGTTTTGATTTCGTGCAAAACGCATTTTTCGTTGATCATAAATAAGCTTCACAGTATAAAATATAGTATGACAATTAAAAGGTAACTTTTAAATGTCTTATCAGTTCAATGTTTATTTAAATTTAATTCAGGGTATATATTTTATATTCAGACATTTTAAGAATACCATGTCACATTTTTGAAAAAATGTATCCACTAATGTACTCTAATACATAAATTATGTAATAACTATTTTTAGAATATCTCAATCACGATATTTTTTGTTTTTAAGCATTTATCTTTTTTCATGTGCTTCAATCGAATATTTGTATTTACAAGTTTTCAAACAACATTGTTATAATATAGTTAAAAATCTTTGTCTGTTTATACCAAATCTTATGACAAAAAATGCGTTCCATTCATTTTGTTCATATTTTTATATTCGTTTTAATAATGTATATAAAACATTTATAGTATAGACACATCAGTAAGATGTATTAAAAATTGAAAGTCTACCAATAAAATCGTTCTCATAATAAATTAGTCAGAAAGAATTAAGAAATATACACTGATTTAGAAGTGAATTGACCCTTTGAAGTATATGTCGAGTTTACTGTCTTTGCCTTATATACGAGTATCCATTTTTTCATCTTTTTCTCTTTGAGTTCCAAACCCCAATATATACTTTAAAAGGTTCAACAATCATAATCACCAACCAATTAATACAGGTCGGTTCAAATATGCACCTAAATTTTAATAGATTATAAAAACAAATTTGTTGTTTCTCAAACAAAGATTGAACTATATGAATAAAATTCTAACTAAACTTCTATCAGTTTAATGTTACCATTTACAGTTTTTTGTTCAATAAAGTTAATGTTTTTCATTTCTACAAAAATCAATATTTTACATCACGAAACAGTTCAGTTCAATGCATATTATTTTTGAATATAATATAGAATCCTTCATAAATTGTTTTTATAAATTAAATTAATCATAACAGTTAAATATTTTTAGACTTCTAAAATTGAAGTAATAAAAAAATTTAAGTGGCATAGACCAAATGTGAAAATGCATTATTAGCATATATATTCTGATTTGGGTATATGTGTTTCTTTCTTCACTCTATGAAAAATTGCGCATTACTAAAATGAAATCCTCTAGTGGCACAGCAGTCTTTTCAATCGAGGTATACGTAGCCGATTACCTCAATTTCTTATTTATCAATTACATTCGATTATCATGGTATTCAAAATATTCTAAAATTTTGCATGAAACTTATCACCATTTTTTATATGGATATTAAAAATAATGTCTGTGACTGTAATTATACATAGAAAATATCACCCTCAAAGAAATTAGTGCCACCAATAAGGCATTTAGTAAAAGATATTGTATGAAATATTGTTGAATAGCATCGGGCGAGAAAGCAATTTTGAAAGTGTCGTATTGAAATACAGCCCCAATTTGAATGTTCCATCAGGTGTCATTCCAGAACTAGAAGTATCCATTCGATGCAATCATATGTTGCTACAACTCGATGAAGGTGTTTTAACATACATATATTGAAAATGAAAGTCTTATTTGTACAAATATATGCATAATATGTGTTTTATTTTCAAAGTGTTATGTTGGGGCACTTATAAAATTGATAGAGTGATGGATATTGTTGTAAAGAGTTTAAACTAAAACATGAAGTCCGCATATCGAATGTTACAAGGATGTAAATGATCGAATCGAACTTGTTTAAGATCCTTTATAGGAAACATCGGTAGGTACTGACATCGATTAGGATCTTGTAAGCATCAAATGATACATTATTTGAAATGGAATATATTGGTAGAGAAAATTGAACTCGAGGAAAGATTGCATATTGTGGTGATTGGTAAAAGAAATTATGTGAAGTATGATAAGGAGCATTCGATTAAGAGAGATTAAAATGGGATAAAGAAGCTAGAGGGTAAAATGGGATTTGGTTGGGCGAGATCACGAGAGACATGTCATCCAGGAATTGCAGTTACAGGTGTAGCAAGGTGCGGATATGAGAGGGGTGAAGTAGTAGCCGTTATAAACATAGGAGGGCTGTCCAGGGGGCACTTGCGGATTCAGTCTCTGGTGTTCTTGGCAGAGCACCTGGAAAGCCATGTTCTCGATAAGGCCAAGGGTCTGGCGTCGTTCGTGGCCCATCAGACAAACCGTGGACTCCTCGACAACGTTGTGAAGGAGCATCAGATACTGGTACTTGAGGGACTCCTCTTCACCGACGAAGTGATTCCACAGATAGTTTTCGAGTTTTGCGCGCTGCTGCGTAATATCCGGAAAGTCGATGAAGAAACGCGAGCACATATAGCGCTCAAGGGTTTTAATGTACCCTGGCTGTGAGGGCTTGTACATTTTGACCAGAAGGTTACAGTACTTGAGGAGGCCGCCACCGCGAATTTCCTCCGGGTGTCGGGTAGAGATGAGCTTCTTATGGAGGTGATATAGGGCTTCTTGAAAATCACCGTAGACAGACTCTCCGACAACAGTTGGGTAAAAGTTCTCGCTGATAGGGAGCTTGCTGCACTCGTAGAAGAGTAATAATGAATCGAGTATGATCTGGAATGAGTCGACGGAGAACTCGAACTGTCGACGCATTGTGTCAACAAACTTGAGTTCAACATTGCGCTGACCACGCGCATTTCCCAGCGAAATCAGCGACCAGCGGTCACCATCGTTATTATTTACTTTTACCATTTTGCTCACATAAGCTTCCTTGAGGCTGCAAGTGGTTATGCGCTTGCGACTCACACCTTCCGGCAGCAGATCAAACAGCGAGCCCAAAACTGCACCCTTCACTCGGTCGTAGTGTCGTACGCTACTCAATTCTACACCAAATATCAAGTCAAGGTCATTGTATGCTTGAGACTCCGTTGCTAGTGTGTGTGAAGCTACGCCACCATTTAACCGAATGTCCCGTATCTTCATACCAGCGCCACCTTCACTCACGTCTGCCTCCAGTTTGTTGCGAACTACTCGCACCAGGTCGCGTAATCGTACCTCGATGGTCGGGAAATTGCCACTACCGTGGATGCTCACGACTTCGTTCATCACGTCGTTTAATCGACGCACTTGCTCGAAACTCAGCACTGCCATCCGTTGCTGCGAATTGTCTCGGTTTGTGTCATCGTGACTGCCATTGCTGCTGATGTTGCTGCTGCAACTACTGATTCCGCTGCTACTGCTTTTTACACTCGAATTTGATTCTTCATCGTCGTTCTCCTTTAATTTCAGCGAAGCAATCGCGTCATTATAATTTACACCCTCCATTGCTTCGCCGCAATCTTCTGTCTTAAGAATCTACCGTTTCTTCGCACCTGAAAAAACATATCATTGAACAAATTAATAAAATTAAATACTATCAAAATCGTACAAGTTTCACTAAATCTACTATATATATAAATTATATCGTATACGTATAATCGTATCTCACAATGATTAATGCTGTAATATTTTCTATCATTTTTACTATAATTATATTAAAAATTACTATCCCAGAATAGAAGTTAAAAGTTTATGATAACTACTTTTAGATGTTGCATAATACTAGATTGCTATATTTTATTATTATGGAAACTAATAAAAATAAAATAATAAAACTTAAAAGTGATTTCGAAAAGAGGAAAATGACTATTTATGGGTTTATCGTTAGATGTGTCGCGTAGACTAAGGTAAAACAAAAAACAAAAGCTGAATTAACTAACAAAATAATACATACTCCAAATATACATTACAATCAGTCTACTTTATCGACATTAAAATATCAATTGAAATGTAATAGAAAACTCAGAAACTGTAAAACAAATAGTTCATCTTCTTATAATTGTCTCAATAACTTGGAAAACAAGAAGTTCGGCATTGTTTTACAATGTAAACAATATATAATTTTTTACATCTTTTTGGGGGACGGGGAAAATATTCCATATTTTTAGAATAAAAATTCCCTCAAATTAGTAGAAAGAACGGATTTTGATTCGTCTGATTACTTGAAACGGTCGGTTTTATGACACCTTCGCAAAGTTGAAGTTAAGTTTATTGGTGGATAAACTTTTTGCCAATTTAACTGGATGAAAACCATAGAAGTGCTTGTTTTTTAAGTGACCGAGGAAATCTATTGATGTGGTCGACACCGTTGTTAGTTCATAGATCAAAAATTCATCAATAACAGTCACCTCGAAGTTTTTTGCGCCAAATCGAATAACTAATTATAGGGATATAGTAGGTGAAGATATGATACATTACATGTTTCAGTAACAGATTTGGTGGTAGTATTCAGTTGAAGATAAAGCATTTGGACGGTCTCATTAGCACTTGCTTGATAAGTCGTTACACGGGGATTCGATTGAAGAATGTATATAAATTCGATTCACAATACCTCTTCCATATTGTGGTTATCCGAAAAGATTAAAAGTTAATTAAATGAAAAATACGAGCAGTTGACTGGAATACTTATCGCGTTTGGGTGAACGTGTTCAAGTTGTCTTGAAATTGAAGTTACAGTATCCAGAAGTACAATTGTATGCAGCGTAACCTTCGATTATTGGCATGCGGCCCGCGCGACACTCTGATTTGATAAGTAGCTACGCGAATAAACGTTGAGCTATGAGTTTAAAGTTTGCATCAACACCAGCATGCGCCAATTAATGCGATGTGTTAAAAACCATTTATTGAACAATTACAATGCACTGATTGATGCGGAAGAATGTATTTGCATTAACATTTTAACTACCGAATAGATGATCGATGTGGTTGTAAACAGCCTGTTGAAATCGAGGTGATGAAATTAATATAGCAAAGACTTTTCTTTTTCTTTTGAAATACAGTGATAAGGCGTTTATAGTCGGTATATGTATCGCAAGCTCCCTTGCTTCTATTATATGTCAAATCTGCCCCCTCCCCCTCCCCCCTCCCAGTTATATAAGGTTGCTCTTACTTAAAAATTGTAAACTTTAAGTTTTTGAACGAAGATTAAGATGTCAAAATTTCGAAAATTTGTATTGGTCATACGATGAAATGCTTTAATTGTATTAAGAAATCTAAAGAACGTAATTCGGAACTTGAACATTCTAAATCGCATTATAATTTCGATCTTCGCCCTACGTTACATTTGATGCCGTGACATCCCGAGTTTCATTTGAAAGGTTTTAATACGGCGGAGAACCCTGATACAGTCTTAATACTTGATTTGTTATATGCAGTGATTTGAATGTATATTTTACTTATTATCCGCTATTTCTGCAAACAGCTGTTGTGTAGAATGACCAGCAAATCAGAAAGTGCCATAACACAACCGACCCTATAATACGTTACATCAGCGAAAAAAGGTAAAATTATCTTTAAAACAAAGATGATGTGATAGTCCATGGTGTATTTTTTCACGATTCGTTAAAAAATTTATGTGGAAAGGCATAAACACTTTTTAACGAATCGTATGTTAATGTTATTGAACAATTTGATTATTCAATCATATACGAATTTCATCTTCAAGTTACAAAACAATATTTTTTGGATTGCCCGAAAAAATCTATTTTTTCGGAATCAAATTTTGTTCGTGTACTGACTGATTAATTTCCTCATGACGGTGTTTATTTAAATAATATTTGATTTTATATCAGTATTATTCAGAACTAACGAGCTTTTTCCGATATTAGTTTATTCATTGTTATCAACCTTATAAACTATTTTACAATGATTACGAAAAGCGAAGGAAAGAAAAAGAATGAAAATTTAACGACTCAATCACATTAGGGTCAGTAATTTATACAGTGAATATGAAAACTCAACTGAACACTTTTTTCCGTGTCGTTTAAAGCGAGTTCACACTAAATTCAAAATATTTGCTTTTACACAATTTCTTACTAGTCATTATAAAAATATAAATTTGAAAAAAGCTAGTTTAAACAAAAGAAAACGTCAAAAACATGTTTATTGGAATTAAAAATGTTTTCAGGAAATGATATTATATTACTTAAAACTGGCGGCCAGAAAGACTGTTAATTTAAATCTTATTTTTTAGAATTAAGTACAATATTATTTTATCTTTAATATAAAAAACAAAGCTGATTTTTTGGGAGTATTCCATGTTTTATTTTTGAGAGAAATACAAAATTACGTTATAATAAGACAATCTCAAAAGTTGTAATAAACTTTACATATTCGATTATTTTCGAATTAATCTTCAACAAAGTAAACAATTTATTCGCAACGCGGTAATAATTCATACATTAAAATAAAAAACAACGAATTTGTCTATTTATTAGCAATTATATATTTTCAAAACATTTTGCGTTTGAATAGTGCAATTAAGATCGTACATCCAACCAATAAAATCCAATTTAAACGATAGTTGTGATTAAATTTATATTTTTATCTTAGATACACGGTTTGCACGCCTCGATACTATGAGGCGTTCAAATCAACTGATTTTTTAATCAATTTCAGCTTGACTAAAAGTTCATATTGAATCTTTCAGTTTATACACTTTCATGAAACTGCTTCAAATTTGACAAAATCAGACTCGTTTTAAACTTATTCTACAATTCATGAAATATGATAAATTAATTATCCCTCGACATTAATTACAATCTTCTATAGTTTCAATGAATAAAAAATTTACATTTTTGATAAAACCATTCTTTGACGATAACAGATAGTTTGGTTGCAAAAGGAATTAACATTCGTATGTTTTTGCGCTTAAGAGGATGTGAAAGTGAAACATACAAAATGAATTGATAAGTTTAACGAGACATATGACCTTCGATTCAGATCAGAGAATGATGTAGCATTGAAATAAGTAGCTTTCATTGTCAAATAAAGCAAGTTAATCAAAACAAAAGTTGTCATCCGTTTTGAACAAACAGGTTCCCTTTATCGTTCTTTTATATTCACATTCTATTTCGGATAAAAATAATTTTTAAATGCTATTACAATCTCCCATATCTCACCAAGGACACTGCCTTCAGAAAATTAACATAGTTTCAATATTATATATAAAAACTATTGATGTATATCAAAAACACCGTATATTTATTTAAAAAAGACAGAACCTTTATTTTGAAACAAAAAATTTGCTAATGAAAAATGTATTACACAAGTTATTCCACTTCACATACAAATATGAGATTCAAATACACCTAAGATTTTTTAATTTTAAATTAAATCGGTATATATATAATACCGACTGATTAAAATGAATTCGATTTTGTTGAAATTTCATTTAAACTGAATTGAAATGAATTGAAAAAACTGTTTGTATGTAAATAATAATTGAACTTTGAGATAAAATTATTTGTATCGTAGTTATTTATACAAGAATTTAAAAACAATATTCCTGTACAAATTATAATGGACGAAAACTTTCATTATTTTTGTTCAAACCACTTTTCCAGTCAATTTCATTATTTCATCCCATAATAAATGATTCATAAGTTAAATAGTCTATTAGCATATCTGTGAGCTTTATTTAAATTTATAGTAGCTTTCAAAATACAATCACATTGCCATAGATTAGTTATAAATGTTTAATTAATTTTATATTATGTGCGAGATTATTATTTTTTATAAATTATGCAATTGTATATATTGAATGAAAAATATTATTAACGATTGTATGGTTATGGTTATATGCAATTTCGGTTTGATTCAATTTGAAATGAATGAATTTTGTATTGAAATGAAATAAGTTTTGTCTATTATTTGTTTCGCTGAAAAAGGAAACGAAAAAACATGCCTCTGATTTTACATCTCGTTTGAATTTGAAATTCAAATCAGTTAAACCGGTCATCCATAGTTCGAATTTCCAACGTTTGATACAAAGATTATTATCATAATTATCGCACATGAATTGCAAGTATAATGTCTCATTTTGTGCAATAGAAATGAAAGCGATTTTCGCTGAAAAAACGATATTGCTATTGGTCGAGGTTCTCGCAACCAAATACGAACCGGTCGCGAAATATCTCAGTCCTGATATCTTTACACAAATATGATTAACGACATTAAAAATGACTATTAATTATTCATCAATATTTCTATGAACTTTTCATGTCACTCTTTATTGGATAAATTATTCATTTACATGCTAAAACGTTGCATGCTTTTCAATCAAACAAAGATCAAGTCGCGTTAATAACTGTTTTTTAGATTCGTTTTGAAATGAATTTTCTTAGATATGAAATGGAAATTATAATGCGACCGATAAGAGAACTGACGAAAACAAGATCGTGTTTGTTTCTGCTTGCAATGTCCGCGCCTTTGAATTTTCTGATGAATAAACTCAAACTCTGTGACATAACGTGTTGACTCGTCGACTTTGTATGTTAATAATTCGTTACAAGTGGTTGAGGCATTTAATGTTCAGTGTCATGGTCCACCTCAGATATCGTTCCTCTCAATCAACCGACACCGCCATTCACGTAAAATCAGCCGATTTCATAATTTGTGTAATCTGCACACAAGCAATTATTCCTTTTTGTCGCATCGTAGTGAATGATGCTTCTTACGTCACTGATATTCTAATCGTCAATATGATCAAATTATGCAAAGAGGAAAGTATGCGCTGTGTAAAAAGGCAACAAAGTACAAGGGAGATTATGGAATACATTTGCAACTAAAAATAATAAGCTGATTATGTAATGATTTAAGATAAAGTCAAGTAAAAGTGCATTATTCCGATAGTTTATCAAAATAGATAAACGCTGTAGTTTTCTGAAGATAAAATCAAAGAAAACATTTACTTGTTCCTATAAATTAGATCAGTATTGTGAAGCAATCAATTTGAATTTGAAATTCCAAGAATTAAGAAAATGAACTTTTTGTGTATAATACAGAACCGGCATTGTTGACTTAAGTTTATATGCATTTCTTTTTATCGACGCTATTCTTTTAAGGAGTAAATTTAATTGAAAACCTTACAACAAATAATTCAATTTTGCAATCTTCAGTTATAAATTTGATACTTGAAGATATATCATCTGAAAAATACAATTTTAACCGAAATGTATGTCGACTCAGATTAGTTACAGACTAAAACTAACATTAAAGTAAAAAATCATGAATTATTATTATCGTTATGGTTGAATAGCTTGAGTATTTACAATTTTAATTAGTGACTTGTCAGACCACTTGGTTTCACATAAAAAATGACTTTTCATGTGTCAATGAATTGCATCTATAACCTTTTCTGTTCCTATACTATTTTATTTTTTCTGAAAAAGCTGTATAAAATACATTTATCATATTATTAGCTTCAATTTCAATAAACAAATGCTTCAAACAACAAAATGTATTCTTTATACAAATTACATTCCACAATTGTGATGGAATATAAAAATACAACGTAGAAAATTGAAATTCGTTCATATTTCGGAAGAAGTATCTTTCATTCATTTATATATAAATGATTATGTTTAAGGTCATATCATCATCATTGAAGGATAACCTTTCTTTGATTATTGCAATGAAATGTTATTCAAGAAACCTTGCATCGAAAAATGAGAACTGTCCGCGGGGTTGAAAAGCATTTTATGCAAACAGATTTTATAGACAGAAAAGCACAAGGTTGTTTGTGTGTTGTCGTCCTCGTCAAATTTGCGATAATAAAAGTCTGTTATTTACGTGGAGCATTGAATTAAATGACTGAGGTGGTCGTCCTTGAGTACCAGGTGTACCGCTTTCAAATAGGCGTGCCCGAATCGTCAAATAGTTAAGGTCCGACAATAGAAATGAGTTCGTTTTTACTCATGATATCAAGTTGTAATATTGAATAAGAAATGCCTGTATATAACAGGAAACAAGTATGCCTGAAGAAACTTCAAAGAGAGCAACAATTAAATGAATCAATTGAACGTTGATTCAACGTTCAATTGAGATATGGAAAAGTTCAATCAACTTGAGATCATCGATAATATGCCAAATAATATTGAAATCGGCAATAAACGGAAGTGAGTGATTTTTGGTTGAAAAAAGTCAATCTTTATGCGATGGACCAGTTCAAAGTTGAACAAATATATCATAAGTGTTGATCAACGTTTTACGTAGTTGAATTTTATTGTTAGAGCAGACTGTTAGTTGATTCAACTTTTGAATATGCTTAGGGAGAAAGCCGCGGCCGTTTGAAGGCCGAATAGAATCCAAACAACGGGCAAAAAGCAAAATCGCCTAGATCAATTAAGATGAAGTGAATTGCAGGTGATTGTGGACTATTTAAAGAATGTTCAAGACATTCCTTCACCTCTGATTTAAGAATCTCGATTTAATGACTTTTTCATTCATGCTTCGTCGGGTTAAGTTCGAATTAGAAGAACTTGAGTCGAGATTGTCTGACAACAAAATCAGCCGAATCAGAAAAATAAATAATGCGCTAAAAAATGCAAGAAAAAGAATTGAAAAAGAATATTGGTTCGTGACGTAGATTACTTCATCGGTCGATAAAAGCATGGTTATCTAATTTCAATATAATCGCACACATCAGCAACATAATATAATACTTTCCCAGCGATGGCGGTGAAAAAACCGCCGACCACTGGGATCAGGAGTAAAAGTACGTTCAATTATTCGGATCAGTCAAGGTCGAATGCGGGAGTGGAGTACCTCGATGAAAATGTAACAATTTTTTTATCCTTTTCTTCCTCGCAAGGTCTCGATTTGTGGTAATGATCTGGTTTGGATGTTCCGACTAATTATTTGAAAATTCATCGATAAGCTTTAAATGTCATTTAAGTTTCGTTTAAATGTCTTACAACAGAATGTCGATTGTCATGCTCACCAATTCGAACTTATATTCCTGAGTCAGTGTTTGCAGTCAAGTTACCTTTTAATGAATTACAAGATTGATTGGTACCAATTACTCAACATCGCGTCCTCACAACAGAATTAATCGCACATAAGCCCAAAGCGTTTGATTGCTATTCAAAATGGTCGAATTGATTATTATTTATCAATTTCAGCAATTTAAAAGCAACAATACTGTATAGATATTGAGCCAAATTTAAAGTTTAGTCGGAAAATCAATTCAATTAAATGAACATTGTTCCTTTTCGATTGTTTCTATAGAAAACGAGTTCAAACTTGTATGATTGATATAGTGCCTTTCTAAATAAATTTCTCAGTCACGAACGAATAATATCACAGAGCTATTTCAACCACGTTGCCAGTCAAATTTTGCAATGATATAATAATCCTTTCTAAACTAGCTGATTGGAAATATGGATGGAATTCTTGCCTTACGTTGCTTCGCTTTTTAAATACTCTCGGACTCAACTGTTGGTCACATCGTAGAGTTTGATTTTTGTCAAATGGCCTGACTCGATTGCTCACAATATGTTCCAGCTGTAAAAGCTCGTACACTTTTCGTTGTAGCGAGAAACGCGCGACTGATGAGAACCAACAGTGAACTGAGCCACTAAGTGAAAGGCGTCTAGGTCGAAGCATTGCAGCGACGGAAAACTGAACAAATGACCTAACGTTGTTGCGGAGGACACGAAGCCTTGGCTATCAAGATGAAAAAACATATGCGCATCTTACTTGCTCAGATTTTTGGCTTTTATCATTTTTGCAAGCTATCAATATCTTTTTGTTTGTTTCATCATTATGTCTATTCTATTTCATCATTTTGTTCACAAAATCATTGATCAGATATGAATAAAACATAATTCTAACAGTACGAGATGTAAACATATGAACAATATTAATAGACTTTATGAGCTATTATGATATGCAAAAATGATGTGATATCAAATCATTGTTCAAAATTATAAATATGACGAAACTACTACAGTAAATATTTGATAACATTCCAACAAATTTAATGTAGATCTTCAATAAATAAGAAATATATTAGTGAATATATATGTGAATTATCTATTCAATAAATATTCTTTTTTATGGTGCAAAAAAATCATGCCTTAAATGTGAAAGAATACAGGTAAATAGTGATACAATAAAATTCGTTTTTTCGTCTACATGAAGTGGTATTCAAAGGGTAAACAAAATATAAGTTCGAGGATGTTACTTGAATTCCGTTAATAGATGTTCGTTTTTCCACGCGCAAACCTGTTTGTGCAAAATGATGGCATGTTATAGGCACATAATTTGCTTCGTGAGTTACGCAAATAGTTTCGTCAGGTTCATACTTGAAAGCTTTCTTAAATTTCTTTAAAATGTAACTTTATATGTAGGAACATATCTCATCTACGATTTTTTCATCAGTACTTTTTATACATTTCCTACACTAAATGTGTATTTTTCAAATAACAAAGCATATTATCTCAACTTTATTAGAATTTGACAGTTTAATTTTATATAACTATAAAATTGTGTAACAACTAATATGATCAAGTTTGTTTCCAGTCTAACCAGTTTTATGATTTAATTATTATTCAAAGTAAATTATTTCATAATTGAATTTTCTTTACAAGTTCAAATTAAAAATCAAATCTAGAAATATATAGGTTGTGGGTTTCAATTTGAGAGCATTTTTATTTATAAATATTTTTAGAGAATATATATAAATACATTTTGTGTACTTTCAACAAAATACACAATAACTGAAACGGAAATATTTAATACTTATAAATTTGGAACATATAAAATAATTATTTATTATTAATTAATAAGTAATTATTCAATAAAATATAATATAAATTTTATATACAAAGCTCCAATCAGATGTTTTGGTTTTTAGACTAAAACATGTGTTCAGATATTTGGTTATTAAACAGAAATGCAATTCAAATTCTTTCACTATAATAGAAG
>JABFQD010002239.1:0-15709 GCA_022817045.1 Psix sp. ZL-2020
TTGAGTATACTATGTAAAATAAATTGATAGTTGCGTTGGTTTATAAGTCTTAACCATATTTAATATAGTATACAAATTTGCAAATATGTGCAATCCTTTAACTTTTTTTCTCATTTTATATATTTTTTCTCAAAGCTCAAAAATATGCTTTATTTCTGATAAAATTGAAACTCTATTTATATACAAATTTGGCAAAGAAAAATATCGTTTTTCTTTTGTCTTTGTTTACTTTGTCTGTTGTGCCTAAATTGGTTTTGCGATAATAGAGAAAATCGAATAATCAAAGCTGTTTTGTGACAGCTCATTGACTACAAACGCTTCGATCTATTTTGAACCCGTCAAAAGTCTACCATAGGACTTTGAGTGTTTTGAGCAGAGGCCAATACATGTTAGACCAGCTTTGATTCAGTTTTCATTCACAAATTGTGTAGTGCTTGGTAGGTGTTTGGCGCCAGTCTCTCTAATGACAGCATTCTTTAATATTTTCCCATAAGCAATGCGTTCTTTCAACCATGTTATAAGCATAGCAATATATGGTTAAACTGGTTTCGTCCATCTGAGCTCTATCGATTAGTATTTATCAACTTGGCTACAGTAAATTCTATATAAACGTTGATAATATTCCTGTTTTAGTAGGAAGTTTTTTATAGTAGGAAGTGACAATGTGAAAAGGTTGTATATAAGCTAATTTTCAAATACAAGTCATTTACATAACATTTAAGTAGTTCTGTATTCTAACGCTTTTAGAATTAGAAAAATGAATCATGTAAAGATGGTATAGTAATAAATCGCAGATAAATTTTGTTTATGAAATGATAAACTGTTTCACACTTCACGTTTTGTGACGTCCAATTTATATTTTTGTTTCTATCCAATCTTAACCAATGAGTGTTTCACATAAATTAATGTCATATAATTTTCATATTTGAAACTTTAATTGATTTTTTCAAGATGATGATTGCGTAAAATACTAGCTTCGATATATAAAATTTACGACAGCTGAAGGTCAATCACTTTTTACAACATATGTATCTTCTGACTGAACCCTATAATTAGCTTTTAATAAACTCTAATCTGTGTTTTGCATTTAGAACGAGCATGATCCCTTAGATTTGATTATGCAGTAAAAGAATACGAGTAAATTTGCGTGGATTGTTTGGGTTACGCGTGAGATTAACGAACTTCCGGACACGAGTGTATTTCGGCTAAGTGTAACGATCGGCCAAATATTTCTAAACAGATGTAGTATGAGTCGCCCCTTTGCGCAAAGTACTTGCATAATAATAACTAATAATGTGGATTCAGAGGTCGATTTTGGAGCAGGTGGACCTAGCGGGCCTTACATTTTGGTGCATGCCCCGTATATCGAGACGAAAAACTCGAGCTACAGGACCGGCCCACACGAGCGCCTAAATGGTTTTGTCTGCGAGCTCAACGACAAAAAATAACATGCTGCAAAGATCATGGTTCCTTAAAGCTTAACCTGTGCATTAGCTATCGATGACGGAGGAGTATTTTCGAGCATATTTTTCCTTTAAAATCTCTGCCAATGTTTTACGATGCACTTTGGTTTGGTTCAATGAAGAGAAGAAAAAGACTATTAAAGTATACTTCTATTCAGTGAAATAAGTACTGTAGAATTACGTATACTGTTAAAGTTTATTTAAATAATTGTCTTTGGATTATATTTATTTATATATGAAGATGAATAATATTCATTAATTGATCGTTATAATTCATTACTTCAGCTGGCTTTAATTTGTAATTAAGTATGTATGTAAGCGAATTCGTGACTACTTTCAGCTTCTCAAAGAACGCGCATAAGATTCATCTCGATTGTTGGGCGGAAAACGAGCTTGCTCTGCCGTCAGGAAATTTGCATTGTATGGTGTCTGCCACTTATTTGAGATGCATAACGCTTTCGCTTAATGATATTAAACGTGTGTGATCTACATAAAACATCGTAGTGTCATTCATGATGTATAGACTTGTACGTGCTTATTGTAACGCATTATAATTTATTGTGTACACAGCGGCTAAAACAATTTCCCTCGACGGAAACTAATAATAAATTTGTGCATTACAAAATAAGGTGCGTTAGTGCTGAACTATATATACATTTCAATTGAAAACAGGTACAACAAACTGGATAATGTGTCTCGTCATATAAAAATTCATATATACTGCATGCGTGTACACGTAAGAAATATTTTAATATGTTGAAAAGAAATACATTCATTCATAGACTATGTGAAAATAAAAACATATACTATATTATTAAATGTCATGTCATGTTTTCGAAATATTTTCTTTGCGAAAAATTTTCACAAATAAATAAATTCTTTTTACGTACTGAGTAAAATGTAAATTGCATAAAATGTGAATGTTGTCTTGTCTATTTATACCATACATATGTATATAATACATTATAATTATATATATATATATGTGTTACTATTATTTAATAATTTTATAATAGAGTTTGAAATTAATTCTTATTGTGTAACAAAGATTTAAAAAATATTAATGTAAAATTATTAACACATAGACGTACGTTGAAGAAATGAAAAACTTACTAGCATCATATAAACACATGTGCTTCGTGCAGTGAGGTCTAACACTCATCAAGTTAAAGAAACATGTATTCAATTTGTAATTACGAATAAAATATAAATGATTTTTGATTTCATATGTTTAATAGTTAAATCAGAATTACATTACTTGAGCCATCGGCGCTTATATAAAGTTAATTAAATTAAAATATAATAAATAATGTTTAGAAAATATATGGAAACGGGTAGAAATTCATTATAAAATGAATATTCTGTATTTTACATTAGAAATTTGATTTTCAGTAATGTATTTTATAAGATTACTAGTCAATGTTTTCTAACAGTAATATAATTAAATATTTCAATATGCATAGGAATTCTTGTAAACAAGCATATTTGATATTATGGGACGACAGTGTATTGTAAAAAAACATCGTCCATGTCATATTATAGAACGAACGAATGCTATTTTAAACTAAATACTATTCAGAGAATGACCAATATTATTAAACGTTTTTCTAATAGCAAGCAAGTAATTTATATGCAAGTATACGTGCGTATATCCGAAACTCGTTTTCCAAGCGAAAAGAGTAGGCAAACGTCGAAATCAAAGCTGGATTGCCGAGGGTCATTGGCAAATAGGCAGAGATCCTAAGTTTGTGGTTCGTGATGGCTCGCCCACGCGACCAGACAAAATAAAACTACTTGAGGACGCTTGCGAGTATCGAGGAAGTACTCTGAAGAGCACTCAGGCCGAGTCATATTGACTGGCCTGGAGCAGCAGTGATGTTCCAGCTCAAATCCATATAGCATGCGGGACGTAATTTACATTTGAGCACAACCAGGTGTCAGACTCTGCATATTATTGCAACTCTCGCTTGCAAACTGTCAAATCACTTTTCATTCGCATGTAATTGCCGAACGAGAACGCGTGTAATTCATGTCTACTTGACAGACGCGGTGTTTAATTATTGTTATTTCAATGTCGCCGATCCGTAATGTGGTAGTCGACAAAAATCAGACAACCATTCACGAGCTTATACAAATGACCTATAAATATTCTCGCCCTAGGGATTCACATATCGATTTGTTATCGAACTATCGAAATTCGTCGGCGACGTATTTGTACAGCCGTCCAAAATAGCCAAAGCCAAAGACGACAAATCTCTCTAATCCGCTTTGATCCTCCTCGAATCTCGCTCTACTTGCGAAACCGGCATGGCGCGGGGATTTGCAGCTCGTGCTCCACGCCAAGTTGCATTTCCATAAATCACGAGCGCGAGTCACACACACCGACGCTCTTGACTTTCGTTTTTCGCTTCCCTTTCGCTCAGCCTCGCAATTCCTCTTTCTCTTTTTATCTCGCTCCGAGAATGAGCAGGTGTTCGTGCACCCACTGTCATGCTCCATGCACCCGTGCTAGCAACTCTTCTTCTCCTTTTGTATCTCCTTTCACCTCATCTTCCTCTCCGTGGCGTGGCCACCTCCACACGTCAGATTCTGCGCCGACCCTTTTTAAGTCTTGCTTTTGCTTGCTTTTCGCTGCCTCGTTCTTCTCCCAGTTCTCCATATTCATCACAACTTACTCGGGTAATCACTGCCTTCTTGCAGTTTACCACAGTTCCGCGTCTACAGGTGGCCTCCAAAGCTCGCCTTAGAGTGCCCACGCGCTACTTCGACTGCCTTGAGAGAAGACATGCAAAAAATCACCGGCTGGGAAGTCCATGAAGAAGTTTTTGGTTCGCGCTCATCTCGGTAGCATGATTGCTTGTGGAGTCGCGTTATTATGGCAGCTCTATTGATGTTGCAATTGATGAGAATTCTTTAGAGTTGCAATGAGATACTTTTATATACATACAAATTTTTATTAATTCAATTTTATTATGGAATGTATATAAGTATTTGCATAACGGAAAGACATGAGGGTAGGAAAAGTTTTCGTATTTTTTAGGAATCTCAATTATTGTGTATTTCATCCGTATATATGTTCGGAATCAGATATGAAATCATACTTTTAGTGTAGTCATTTACGAAATTCAATTTGGAATAATATTTTGGTTAATTAATAGGGAATAATTAATTTTATAACTGAGTTTATGCCAATCCCTTCGGTTTTACAAATTCAAGCGTATATGCATTATGGTAAGTAATTGGACAACACAATTCGGTGAGATTCGAACAGGTTTCGAGGAAGCAAAACTTTCGAAAATCTGGTCCACATTATTAAAACCAGCTGTTTAAAACAAATGCCAGACTGAAAATTTCACATTACTGCTAGTGACACCTTTATTTAACCCAACTGTTACCTTCATTTTATAATTTAAATAAATCTAAATTTGCTATGATAATCTTGCTTTTAATAAAGTTAATGTTTTCACTGAAATTCTTATTTCAACGTAATTTTACTTTATCATATATTCCATTTGTTCATTTCACATGGGAAAGGCTGGTTGAACATAAAAAAAGTTATGGAACCTGCAATTTCAGATAATAAACATATATTACTTCAAATCTGTTCGAAAAATTCTTGAAGTACGTGATTCCATTTAAATTATCGAAAAATGTTATGAAATTTTGATATGTTCAAAGCATTTCTGAAAATAATGAACAGTTTTAAACAAATGTGTCCAAAACACTACTCATTCAATAATGCTGAATTTACATCCGATAATTATTGTGAAATCATTTTCCTAATCAAGATTTCTTTAGATAAGTAAATTTGCTTTTTGTATTATGTCAAATTAATCGTATTTAATATGTATTTTAGAGAAATCGGGGTTGCAAGAATATGACATTATCATATCTTACATTTTATTTTTGCGTGTTCTCCCTCTCTTGTGAAGTGGTCAACAGACATTAATATTCCTGGGAATATTTTACGAGTTCATCCACTTTCCAGTGCATAATCATTTGAATCGTCGGGTTGAAGGTTAATGAAACTTGGTGCAGAGGGGATTATAGCGAGAGAATGTAAATGTATGCGCCCGATAGCGATATAATATATGTCATGCTGGCACAAGTTCACATCCGGGCACATGAAACGAGCTGTCCCTTTGCGCTCTCGCCAACATATATTTTCGGTCTGCATGGTTATAACATGGTAGCTATATGGCTGATGTGCTTGTGATATTTGCTGCAATGCTTTTAACCTTCACGTCGAATGCTCATCGGACGCATTAACGAAACGGGGCGCATCGAAAATTCTGATAAACGTCAACCAAATATGCTTTAGCTGGTTCTTAAGACTGAAAGAAGAGCCAACACGAAGACGCCACTCATAAACCCTCGAGACTTTGTGGTTACGGTAAACATGCGGTACCCTTGCATAACCGCAGGTGGTCACCGTGCCCTAAGTATTGAGTGTGTATCAAATTGTTATCTTTCTCCACGTGCCGATCACTGCTTTTTGCCAAACACATAATTATATATACTAATCTTTTTCACATCCCTGTAGTAAGAAATATATTTGTGTACATATTATATATAGATAACTGACAAGGAATATATTGAAAGTATGAGAAAAAATAATGGGTATATAATAAGAATATCTTGAGAAAATGTAAGTTTTCTATTTTATCTTAAGATATTTTCAATTGGCAATACATTTTATCGTGAAATTTCGTTTTTATACTGAAAAATTTCGATATATGAAATCAAAATTTAGGGTAATTTTATTTATTTAATGATTTCAATTTAGATTTAATTCATTTTTAAGAACTGAAAAATTATTTTTTAAAAGAAATTAATTAAATTATATAATTTATAATTACTTCTATAATTTATCATTCTATGATGTTTTTATTTATAATTTTAGCATTTATATTGTTAAAGTAGTACCTTCTGAAATTTTTCCTGTGCAATATGTCATACACCTTAGCATTTATAAATATGATTTAAACGTTCACTTTCTTTCTTCAACTTGCTCCAATAATAATTACACGAACATAACCTCGTAAAACAAATTTAGACTTTAGTATGGGCATTAAGTTTGTTATCATTTACATAATATCGTTTGCTAAAACTTTCTTTGGCTTTCTCATATACAAGATTTCGGTTCATAATAGTTTCGAGTGATTTATGAACGTTCTAGTAAATTCGCACTCTCGTGTGGCTCGCATTTTTGGTTTTAATTTTTCAAACTAGTGGAGCTTCACCGCAGAATATGACAATCGTTGCTTTCTGCCATCAATAATTGCCTCTCGCTATTTCCCTTGGAGTGATTTATGACCGAGATATACGACGTGACGTAATGTTCGTCGGAGTGAAAACTTCTGAGAGTACCACAGTTTAGTTGAAGCTCGATTCAAGTACTCGACCACTGCCACTCTTTGACTTTTAACATTTATTCACAGATAGTAATAGTGGTATATTAATCTACTAAAATATTATGCCAGGTGAATGGTCGAAATATGAAGTGGTGCGAGAGTTGGCCGGGCTTTCAGATTACCGCCCGACTAATTAGATGTAATTATGTTCACCCAAATAGTCTTCTAGAAGGCCGACATCGCTTGCTGATCATGTCAGAGGGTAATGAAAATCTTACGTGCTCTCGAATTATTTTTATTAGCTGTATACGAGCGATCTGTTAGGCCTTGATATCCAATGGTTATTACCGATTACATGTAAGTCGATAATAACTTAGCTTTAGCGTAAGGTTCAGCCCTTTTATACTCCATGTCAACGTTTAATTATTAATTTTGTATTTTTGAGTAAGAGCCCCGTTTTGACGTAATTGAAATTCGTGTAATATACTTTTATAGAGGATAAAGTGATTTTGTGTTGTTCGATTTTCTCTCACGGCTAGACAGTTCTTAATTCATTATAGGTTTTTAATTAACAGGCACCGGCAATATGTAATTTCCCATTGAAAGTATCAGAAATCTGAAAAGTTCAGTAATTTTATATAAATTAATTTAAAGCAATTTAAAAATTAAAAAAAATTACGTAGAAATATTATACCATAACAATAAAAATAAAGATAATGTATTTGATATAACTATGAATGAATTCATAATAATACGAAATTGAGGATACTTTTGTTATTCCCACTATTTAATCTGTTTTGTTATTAATATCAATAGGTGATATAATTTAAGTTTCATATACAAGATCAAATTTTTTTATGAGCATTTGCTTTGTTCATATTAACAATGTAGCACAAAATATATGGGGAAAAAGACAAGAATGCATGATGATGACAAAATTGACTCTATTATTATCAGAACGATGTAATAATACAAATCATGTAAATTTTCATTAGATGATTTAAACTTTGATTTAATATATAAATACATGTATGTACCGTATTATTTTGTCTAATTTGTGGAAGAAATCAAAGTTAAAAGGAATTAAGCGTCAACTTTTAATATCAATGAAATATGTAGCATATTTAACAGATATTCTCAGAATTTCTCTCAGATATAATGATATAGTTGTTACCAGACTAAATACATTTGTTCGGAAAATGCTGTTCTTCTTAATTCAAAAGTGAAATTAGTGTATTGATAATATTCGGAATGTTAATAAGCTGGCGGGAAATCGCATGATCTAAAAGCAGCTTACAATTATTCGCATATAATAATTCAGGCGTGCAATAGAAGTAAGCACAGACACGCAACATTACAGGCAATAAGATACCTGCGGCGTATCGATGGGTTCTCGTCACACGCGGCGTGTCAATTCCCACGATGATTCAGCGTGGGCACAAGATAATTTCCCGAGCAAAGGAATTGGAACTCAATTAATTATCACACGGTTGATTGCTGTTATAATTATAAACGAATATTAAATATTGCGGCCTTTTTTGCCCATTTCGAGCTCAACGCACGCGAATCAAGCTATTAATTATATTGTGCAATAAATACGAAATGTTTGTCGGCCGAACTTGTTTTGGTTCAACCCGTAAATATTGCTTTTATTAATGTTACTCAGCGAAATGAAGTTTGGTAATAAATTTACACTCCACAAGTTAGCGCATTGCAATCAAAAGTCTTCCCAAAACGGCAGTCTACAAATTTTCCAAGGATTCAACGTCTACGCGTTTTTTCAATTCCCTTGACCACGTCGGCGTTTAACAAGCCGCGTGTGCTCGTTGTTTTCGTTAACAAAATCATACGTAAAAACCTTGAGTTTTGCCATAATGTGCCATTTTTTTCGGCGCTGTATAATTTTCTCGTGCGTCGGTTTTTTCGTCGATGGCCGAACCGCCGTAAATAAATGTTGTTTTACGGCTGCCAAATTGGGCATTTAAAGAGCATTCGAATTTTACTGACGGTGGTCTACGGTGCAGAGTCTGCACTGCGAGAGGTTTCTTCAGTTGAACGCATACGCGAAAGCATCGTCGTTAATTCTCCGCAAATGTCCGAGTTGGAGCCAGATAACGAAATTGCCATTCTGGCGTACGGCACCGAAAGCCGGAGGTGCCAATTTTTGAGAAAAAATCATACGATACTAAAAATTGCTGAATGCATACAAAAGATCTTTTTCATTTATACGCATTCCTAACTTTTTATCTAACCGTTCAGTTATGTCGCAATCAAAACAATATTGCAATCATTTTTTTGTTTTAATTAAAATTGATAGAAAAACTGTTTTTTTCACGATGAAGCTTACACATGAAAAATCAGATGCAAGATGATTCGGTCAAGTGTCGAATTAATAAAAATTAAGATAATGAGTTATGATAAGAAGATATGAATCGTGATTTAATAAATTATTCATTGTTATTGGAAGGTCCGAATTCCATTTGATAATTTAAAAAGAAATATTAATTATAATTCGGCACTGCTGTAGTACGCGAGCTAATTAGCGAGTTCAAGATGATATCGCGAGCGGCATTCCTTGGAACAGTAATAAAATCGCTGAATATAAATAACAGGAGTCAAAAAATTTGATTATCAGAAGGCTCGAATCAAGATTAGGTACAGTCCTAAAGCGAATACATTTAAATTGAATTATATTATGTTTCGCCAGCTATTTAGCGAGTCAACAGTTTTAAATAAAACTATATTCAAAATTATATTTGAAACTATTTTCAGATTGCTATTTTGAATAAAAACTAACTATCACAAATTTTAAAAAGCATCTTAAATTTTTATTGGCCATATGGCTAATCACTGATAAAACTAGCATTATCTTGGTCAGGTTAAAAAATTTTGATGCTGCATAATATATGCATCATTAAAAATTGACATTTCATTCGAAGGTTATGCCAAGTCGAGCGTCGGGTCTGCAACGCTTGATTTTAAGAAGCGATTCAGAGGGTTGATATGACGAGTTATTTTTTTCGATCCTCAATCTTAGCCATATACATGAGAATATATCAAACCATAATATGGTTCTGTTTTACGTACAGGTTTCTTGTACGTAAGATTACTGAGAGTTTTAGACATCATTTATGTTGTTTGAAGTGAACGATGATCACTTTACCCAGAGGCATCACTGAAGTTAAACGTACCTTGGAATAGGCACACGTTCCGCCACGCTTCGGCATCCCTCCTTTGCGTTATTTGCGAATGCTTAGATCCCACCGAAACCACATAGCTGTTTCATTCGATTTAATCTTAAGTAAAATTATATATAACAATACTTACTGTATGAATAGTAGCGTCTAGATATCTAAAAACAATCGTATATTTATAATAAAATAATGTATTGTGTAATGGTATGTAAAACATTGTTTATATAGTCGCACTATAAATATTTGATTTAATAGATGGTATTATTAAATCAAGTGATATAACTTTATATAAGTGGCAATCTAAAAATTATTTATAAAATTAAAAGGTTTTTTCTGTGATAATGTAGTGATTTAGGATTAGTAAAGGTATTTTTCTATAATTATTTTTTAAACGTTATTTTACGGATTGAAAAAACAGTGTTCATCATTAACAAAATTAAAATTAAATTAAATTTCAAAATTCAAATTCTTTGTCATTGATTAGTTTTTATAGTAGCAAAAAATTAATACCTATGTTTTCATGTTACTCAATTGAATTAAGTTACCAGTGTAGCATTTGCCAGAAAAAGTTGATTAGCATCATTATTTTAATTGTGTAGAAAAAATATATTTTCGTATGAAGTTCATTAGCGACAATTTCTTAAGGCCCAAAGGGATGCGAGAGGCACGTCATTTCGTCATGGCCGCAATAACATATTAGCCTTGGAAACCTTTATATACAGATTCTCACGAACTCCGCAAAGATGCCGATCCTGAAATGTGATTTACGGAACTACTACGGTCCTTCGTTCGGGATACCTTATTAATTACTTCGCGATCCTGCATCGCTGCGCGTTTCATTTCGATATGGATTATTATTTTTTTTTACATAATTTTCATGCTAAAATTGCCGTGAGATTATGTGATTTATTACATAAGTCACATAATCTGTCAATAATAGTAACATAATTATTGACCCGTTGTATATCTGACAATGAAAAATCAAAATATATTATTTCTATTATTCATCAATTGTGAAATTATTTGTTATAAAAAAGACGTATCGAGATTTCGTTTGGTTGTAATAAGAAATTTACACTGTATAAAAAAAATTTCATTAATATATGAATGTAATTGTGAGAAATATACCAACACATTAAAGCCGTCCATTTCTTATAACAAGCTGGATGATTTGTAAACTAGACGCGACGTGTAATGTTGCGAAACAAATGCAAATTTTGATCATCCCCGTTAATAAAAATAATGAATCGCAATCTCGCGGCGTTTGTAGTGCGGCTTTCGGCCATCGCAGCATCTCCAAGTAGCAATAATATGCATAAATAGTTATGCCGCAATCTTCGCGAATGCCAGCGATAAATATATTTCTGCTAAAGCGGGCTAATTTTCTGCTCGGCGAAGTGATCAAGTTGTTGGTCTCGTTACGGTGTTACAAAGCCGCGCAAAATTGGCGCTCGGCAGGTTAAAAAATAGCTCGGCGTGTGTAAGAACCTCCGGCCAGAACGTGCGTGTTCGAGATTCCCCGGATCGCGGGTCAACCCGGTCGTTATGACTTCACGCTGACTTAGACTTGCATAAGGAGAGCCAAGAGATCTGCCACGAGGCGTTCGTGCGGAGTAAACGTGAAGGCACTCGTGGGAGAGGGTGCAAAATCACCGGCATATGTACTCTTATATTTAGCTTTATGTGTATATATTATTGCTTTATACATATACATATAGATGTGCTATATATATATATATATATATATATATATATGTATGTATGTATATTTATACGTATGAGCTCTAGTAACGAAAACAATCAGATGCCTCGAGCCTTTATGTTCGATGAAATTATGTATTCTGCACCGGTGATTGTATTGCTGGGGTTCACAAACAATCACAACCCTTTGATGCGCTTTTTTGATTACGATCGTCTAAACTATATTTACATGATTAAACATCATGAAGTCATGAAACACTTCGACTGACCGATTTCGTTTTTAACGAATAAGCTCTAATTTTAATACTTAAGTTTAATTATAGTCAAAAATAATAATGATAAGAAAACTATTAACAATTGTAAGAGATTTTTTTATGATAACATATTAACTATATCTTTATTTATTATTTTTGTAATAGATATTCGAGTACTTTTTTCATTTGTGACAAAGAATGCATATTTACATTATGTACAAAAATATATGAATAAGTTTAAATATACTAAACAATAAAATATAATACTTTTATATCGATAAATTGAGAAAATAAATGAGTTGCTTATATTTGAATACAGTTTTTAGAATTGTACAGATTATAATTTATATATTATTATATTAATTATAAAACGTGTTGCGTATTATTTAATAATAGTATATAATTCGATTCGAATAATATAGCTAGAATAAGTAACTTGAATTTAAAAAATTTCCACGCTTTTTTAAAAACCTTCATATCCTTTGTGAAACATTTTTTTTCCTTCAACAAAAAAGTATTCCAAAAATTGCATATGAAACGGTATACTTTTTTTGTACGTGATATTTATATCGATCAAAGAAAAAGTTGTTACTGAGGTAACATTTCCTTCTTCCGTAGAAGTGAAAATATGTTAAAGATATTCAAATCATTGAAAAAATTATCTATATACTTTTTGATGGATTTCCAATGAAACTGTCAAACGTATTCTGCATCAGATTTTGTTCCTTCATAGTTATCAATTAATTATGTATATTCATTTGACATTTTTTCCTTGACACATTTATGTTTAATCGAAAAAATACATTTAAAAAATGTTACGTAGTAACAGTAAAGGTATTCCTTCACACCGTAAAAAAAAGAAATAAAGATTTAATAAGTATAATAAACATATGACAGAACGCAATTTTTTCTGTCATAGAAGCGTTCACAAGACACATCTCATAGTCTCAGACTAGCAATTTAGAGCAAAACTAACGAATATAAAAACCCTTTAGCGAACACGAACCAACTATCATGTGTCTAGTCTAAGCGCAACCTTTTGCGCGAAAGGCTCTTCAGGAGGAGGAACAAAAACTGATCTACATAGATCTGCATTTAGTGCAATTACCCAAGGTTATAGATGCAGAAGGCAGCAGGTGAACAGAGAACTGTGAAACGTATTAGCAGAAATCTCGGTTTCTTTTCGATCCCGAGACGCACAAAAAGTGTAGACTAGATGCCTAGAATTTACTGTTGTTGGTCAACGCCTCCAAATAGCTCGACCAATTTAGGCAGGTGGAAACTAAATACTATCGCGGCGCTTTAATCGCCAGGAAACGAGTTTGACGCCTACGACGTATCCTCAAAATGTAGTAAATCATAGTTACTGAATTCTAATTAACCCTAGCTTCAATGTCAGGGTGAACGAGCGGCTTGCAAAACTATACTTTATATGCTTATAAGATGGTTAGGCGTGCGTCCACATTGATCACTTATATAATCAATTTATATAAGTTCATGTTGCATGTTAATTAGTCGTTTATAAATGCATCTCGAATAAGTTATGCGGAAAATTAAAAAACAGGCTCTGGAGCACCGAAAATAAAATCCGCGAAATCGCGTGACTGAAGGGGTTGACTCACAACGTATACTTTACAAACGAAAAAGACGATGAAATTCAACTAAGAGAACTAGAAACAGGCGCATTTCTACTATTGGCGTCGCGAATAAGTACCAGCTGCTGAGCCGTTAGATATTTCTAGACAGCCGTTGCGTGCGAATGGCATGTTCGTTAATTACATGACTGTAGTGATATTAGTAATCGAAGCCTTTCTTGATCCTTGCACGACTGGTTATGAACTTTTTTGAATATCCTGATTCGCTCAGCAAGGGTCTTACACCTGCTTTAATGTAGCCCCACTGGGATAGAAATGGTCTGTATTTTTTACAGCGTCTAGCCTTGTGTCACCTGTTTTTATTTCATAATTAAAAACTCATTAAATGCAGACATTTATCTGAATCCACTTTTATTGTTTTTTGTTTTCCATGGGGAGTTAAAAATAGATTTTTTTTCCATAATTTTGAGTTTGTTTTGTTTTCTATTCAATTAGGTTGAATTATTACTGCAGAAGGGAAATCAAAAATTTTGCGGAACAAGTTAGATCTGATAATATATCGGATACTATACAAGATCAGTCGATTGAGAAGAGATTAATACTGAAAGTCGTTTCATTATTACGAAGATCTTGATCAAGATTTAATCGCTGCTAGGATTAGTATTCAATTCGGAACCACCCTTTCATTAAAAAATCAAATTTTTTATACATAACCTTCAAGATTATTTTGAGATTGTTATAAGCATCATTAAACAATGTGAACATATTTTTTATACGCCTAATGTGAATTGAAGATCCTGAGAATAATTAAAATATCAAATTCCTAAATTGAATTGTAAATCATAATTTGTATATGAATTCCATATGTCAGTTGATAAACTAGATCTTTTGTTTTGTGTCTTAGAAGAACTCCAGGAAAAAGTTCCGGTTAATATCAAATTTCAATATCTACATTTCAGTTAGGTTTATCTTAACATTATCTATCGAAATGTAAATTTTATATGGATCAATGAATTTTTCAGAATATTAGATATTATTTAACAAAAATTTCACTAAGCTTTCTATGAAATCCTAAGTATATATCGTCATTATTTATACTGTTTTATCAAGGTACATTTCCATTACTCTATCAACAATGTGAGGCTTAGACGTGGCCCAACTAGAACCACATGAATAATCACTCCACGTGGTTTCATCCTTCAATCACTATCAGGTCTTAAATTCCACGGCTACAAGTACATTCCATCAATTTTCCAAAGCAAGACAAACTCTTACAAGCTGTACCCTTTAGCCTTTGACTGTAAAACAAAATGAAATTCTTGTCTGAAATCCGTCAAGTGCGAGACGCGTCTTTAATCAAGCGCCCGACTCCAAATTTCGTGGAGTCAAAGATATTCATTCGAATTAGATATTCCATCAATCAAGTATGTAGTCAGATGGCATGGCTGGATTCTATTACGATCGGGCTGTGGGAGAAGTTTCTCGTTACATTGCCGTCGAATTTCTAAATATCGGGCGGGGATTAGTGGGGCAGAGGCACCTACTGAGAGACGACAAGGCAACTTGTCTCCCGCAGCGTGAGCGTAGCTAGAAACAATTTCCTTGTCACGCGGAAATAGTTGCGAGCCCAACGGGAGTCAAAGAACCAACTCAAGGCACGTGCCTTGTGCACTCTGGGATATGTTTTATTCGTATTTTTGGATCTGTCACCCGCCACGGAAAGCTCTGGCAGACGCGTGATACAACGCGATACCTGCTGTGAGACTCGTTAAATTCTTGTTACCGTGCGGCATCCATGATTACAATAAATCCTTCGACTAATTACCGGCATCGACAAAAATTTTGATCGAACGTTTTCAGGATTTATGTAGTTTTTTCATAATTAAATCTCGGAACTTTTCGAAACATGTGAACTAACTTGCTTACAATTTTGAATTGTACGTATACGTGCTGAAGTAAACAATGTATTAGTTACAGCATGTCTAGAGAATTTATTTATTCACAGAAAATAATTTTTATAACTTTTCAAATATTTTTTCTAAAAATCATATGAGAAACAGAGAGGTTGTTTCTTTACCTTTTTAAGACTTAATAGGTTTATTTGTGGACAATTTTTGCGAAAGATATTATAATTTGGTAATTGAAATG
>JABFQD010002240.1:0-15706 GCA_022817045.1 Psix sp. ZL-2020
AAAATAATTATAAACAATTTTATGAAATCTTACATATAAAATCGAATTATTATATATATTATAAAAAATTGTTTTCATCACGCGATTAAGAGATTTTATGTTTTCTCCCCTAGGGAGTTTTTCAAATTTTACGATTAGTAAAAGTAATTTTATGATCGTAATCTGATTAGTAAAAGTAATCTGATGATAAGACACGAAAGGAGATCAAAAATATTTTACTATAAATTGATTTCCTTTGCTTTTACCTCCCTAGGTCAAAAATACATCACCATTCAAAAATGTTAATCTGTAAATCAAAAGTAACTATAAATAATTATTCAATGTAATTAAAACTTTATTTGCTTCAGAAAATGTTTCTTCTTGCGTTGAGGTTAATAAATAAAGTATATATAAATATATTCTTTTAAAAGGATACCTTCTCCTATAAGCGGCATGTGTGAATCAGTGTAATACAAATGTTCGTCATTTTTTTTGTCATTACTTTAGCAGTTTTAAAGTACACGTTAAATCGTCCGGACAGATAATCTAGAATAACAATTTGAGAAATATAAGTCAAAGATCTAAACAAGAATCGGATTACGTATTACCTAACGCCCACACCGAGATAATACATTTCGTAATTGTAGAGTCGGGCCGACGAAATCGGTCCCACCGTCTACGCCAAAAAATGAAACAGACGGTTCGTCCAAGCGAAACGAAGCAGGCTAATAATCTACTTGCAAAGAAATCGTTCTCACATTTTCTCGCGATGAGCATCTTTTCGATGTTATTACATGCCCCGTGGTGAGTTGAACGCCTTGCAGGTTATCGAGGATTGCACACTTTTTCCTCGATTCCGATTTCATTTGGAATAATCATGCCGCAACAAGGCAAGCAATCCAATTTCGATTTGGGCGGAACACGAACATTACTCGACGGGAAGATTTGTGCTATGAAAAACTTTGATTTAAATCGATAGAGTTAGAGAATCGATGTGAAAAGAAAGCAGTTAAAAATGATTGTTTGTTATAACTGATAAATGAAACAACTTTTTTTAATTACTAATGATGTAATTAATTTTTCTATTGGATGATCACAGCAACTCTGATCGTAAAAACTGATTAAAATATGTATATTATTAAACTGCAAACAGTATAATTAGTTGCACGATAACAATTTAATAATACGAGTTGATCGGAGGTAATTACAAAACTAAAAGCGAAAATTAATTAGGGGAGCGTAATATTTTTAATGAATAAATATCATATTTGTTATGATTACGCTTAAGCTGTAAACATTTGTGTGCAGCTACTGGACAATTATCGGGATACTAAATTATTATTTATAACGCAACACTAACCCTAAGATTCACGAGGCTGATCTTCAGCCGACAGGTGGAACTAACTTGGTCGTGAGTCCAAACGCGAGTCATTACGACGAATCGTTTCGACAAGAACTTAATACACTTTTTACATCGTGCGAGGCCGTAATCTCCGCATGGCCAGTAATCACCTGAGCTTGATTGAAACGCTCAAGATTAATGTCAATTGAATAAAACTCCAACTTCTCACGTCAGCGAGCATTCTCATCCAAGCAACTCCGCACCTTTAGTTTCCTTATTAATCAGCTCATCAGAAATATTCGTCCAAAATAAACAAAGCTACTCGAATTGAGCAGCTGTTACGTTGCAATCTTGATCACGTCAATTTTATAAGCCAAATTGTTCAAATTGAGACTCACTTAAAATCGAATAGCATGATAACTCGAGTAGTCAGACTCTGTCGTGGTGTAAATGTAGTTTCCAATAGGGAAACACTCGAAGAACTTTTAAACCAGATATCTCAAGTGAAACAATTTTAAGTACCTGCAATAGAACGATGAGTTGGATCCCGATGGTCTTGCTGAAATTAGGCCTGGCCTATTATCACAATTCCGTCGCATCGCGATTATCTTAACTGCAAGAGGCTGGCTGTTATTTTTTGTTTTCATTTTTTTTTGAGTACAAAATTAGTTAACAGGAATGAGCATGCAAAACAGTTTGCAGTTTATCGTATTTTTTTCATCAGGAGCTTCATTTTTTCGAGCCGATACCTGCAGCTCTTCGTAAGTTAAGCATTTCACATTTAAAAACTCACAACCCTGTCCGTGGGTTTTTTATGAATTCACATTATTTACAAACAGGTTTCTCGCGGTGCAGAATAAAAATTGCTGTCTCTTGTTTTGTTGCCCTCGCCACCTCCGTCCAAGGATTCCTCGGCAGATAACAAGACGAAAAAATGCCTCTCTATTTTAACCTTCTGCGCAAAAGAATGACGAACAGCTCAAAGTAATGCATGTCTTTCAGACGACTTAAATACTACTCCAGTTACCCAAAGCCAGAAGGCTCGAAGAGTAGTGATTCTTGCACTACATTTTTTTGGGAGCCAAAAAAAGAGGGTTGCTGAAACGAGACGAAAAACATAGGAAGCGCATTCGGCTAAAAGAACAAAGCAAATGGTTTTTCGGACTGCTTTACAAACAGAACCTACTTATGCATGATAACGCATTCAGCCGTCGAATCAAATTCTTCTTATTTGCAAGAGTTGGTATGTGTAAGGAATAATCGGCAAAGTCTTACATAGTCTGATCAAACAAAAGGAATCCACATCTTCAAAAAAGAATACCCCACTTTTTAAAAACTATACCACTTTGAATTCCATTTTCACTATTGTTACAACAATCGAGTTCGAATTTGAGGACAAAAAAAGAATTCAATTTCAAAGTGTTGTTTAACAATTCACTTTACTTAATCTAAACTGACGCGTAAAAAATGTGTACTTCAAAAATCAAATCACGTGACACAAAAGGTATAAATTATAGACTGCTTTAAAGAGGTCTGTTAAAAATGATTGTAATAAAAAGATAAATTAAACATTGCTTTGGAAAATTGCAGGTTCTAGCAAGAGAATTTTCGGTAGAAAACTCGCGTAAGCTCGCGTAATAAATTGTTTCTAACGAATCTCAATATCTACCTTAACTTAGAAAATGTAAAACCATCAGCTATGATAATATTAATAATTGGCGCAGATTACTTTTGCGCTATATTTCATTTGGCTTCATTTTATTGTTCATCATTTGTAATTAATGTAACAGTAAATTAAGGTCGTCTAGGCTTCGTCCGTTTATTGCTGCAATGACCTTTTTCGACAATTTCATCTGACCCGAAAAATTCTCACTCACGTTCTGATATGCTGAAGCAAAAAAGGCAACATTGTACTAAGTCAAAATAACAATAAGCTGGCTTTTAATGAAGCTATTACTTTGTAATTTAAATGAAGCCAAATCAGCGCGATACCAGTCATGGACGATCTACATTTAAAAGCACTTTTGCAGCGATTACTCGCGAGATTCTTATCTTAATAACGCGACGTGTTACGGTCGATGCTTTGCCGTTGAGCTTATTAGCGTATATTTCCTCGGAAGCATCTGGCCCAAGCCCTTCGCGTCTTTTCCACCGACTAATTAATGGATCGAAAGATTTAACAGCCTTTTTCGAGCGGATCTCGAGCTGTAAAAGTCGCAGCTTGATGGATGAGCGGCGTTGCGAATTCGTGTTATTTATTAAAATGAGTCAAACACGTGATGCGCTTAAGCTTCGAATTGAGTTCGCGCTCATTAGACCCTCGTCGCTAGGCTTATGCCACTTGCTATTCGGCGGTAATAAAAATTTATATGATCTGATTTTGGGTTTTATTGATATTGGATTCTCCGTCGGGATCCTTCTGTTTTATTGTTGGGCTCGTTAGATGTTTAATTGGGAGTCCGGCATCCGTGGAGCTTTTCGAGAACCTAAACGTGGTAAAAATGTCACGTATTTCATTGGAAATAGGAAACTCGTTTATGGTAGCAACACTTTTCGTTTTAGATTTCTCTGCTGCCTGGGATCTCAAATTAATTATCAACCTTTGATCACCCATAAATACGAAAATCATTTTGGGGTTTTGCAATATTATCGCTTCCACCAACTTTTTTAATTTCGATCCTATTTGAATAATTGGCTTTATAATGGAGAAACATAACATCAATTATTGGTGAAAAAGTTTTATGGTGTTTCGATGTTTCGATCACTTATTTGCTGGTCGAGCAGCACATTTTTATAGTGCTTTTTGAAAAAATGAAAAGCCAGCGGATTCGTCCAAAAGGTATATTTGAACATTATAATTTACTACATTGGATTAAGCTGGTATTTAATAGTATCTGTTTGCTAGGTGCTACACGAGAGGTAAAATGACTACCTTCTTATCACTTACTGTCGCATAAATTTAACCTATCCGTTAAAACAGCCTGTCTGCTTTACAAACATACGGACATATGCTTCATTCTGCAAGGTACATCGTACATATTTTTCTTTGAGAACTCGTAGTTTTTTCAACGTGCATTGACCGCAAAGTTTTTATCGCAACGTAACTTTGAATTTAGAGAAAAAATATTTATGCTCAAAACTAACATTATTAATAAGAATTAAGAAGAAACTTTGTACGTTTAATTTGAATCCTGATCTTTTTAATTTGATAACGTATGTACATTAATTAAATTTCTTTTCAAAAATGTGCCGCCATACTTCAAATTTGGTTTTATGGATTAGTCCAAAAAAAGGTTTCATGAAATATTTTCATTTCAAAACTCGTTATTTGTATTTGAAATCAAATTAGCTGATAATATTTTGAAAATATATTTCCTTATCCAGATATCGTATAAGTACTTCACATCAAATTGATTTTCTTCATAATTTAAAAATGTGAATGCTTTGAATAAGATATACCAACAAGTGATAAGTTTATGCATGTAAATGTCTACCTACAAAAAGTATTCGTAACGGTATTTCGCGCATTCAATCTCATATTTTACGATTGAAAATGACATTCGTAATGAATCCAATTCGCTTGTCGCAAGAATAATTGATTTAATAGAACAGGTTTGTAACTTCGTACCGGAGGGCATAAATGTAAACCGCGAAAATTTGCTTCCGATATCCAATAAAGAAGTTGCTTCAGCTATTTTTAATGATTATTTCAAGTATTGTAAAGAAAAGGTTACCGAGCGGGATTACAGTTTTGAAGTTAATTTGAATAATAGACAAAAGAAAAAGTTCCAAAGTAACAATAAGCAGTAAGCAATATATAACGTAATCCAATTTTTTATTGAATGCAATTAGTGTAGAAAAAAAAAGATCGCCAACTCGGACGAGTTATATTAGATACTTATGTATAAATATATAATATCAATTCAGTTTATTAATATATGTCAGAGTGACACTTAAATTTAACCGTAAAGTTGATGTAGTATTAGCAAATCAAGTTTTTAAACCTTATTTGACATTAGCGAGTTTTGAGAACTGGAAATAATTTATGTAATATTTCAACTTAACACTCCTAACCCAGACGTTTTCCTGATTCGCATTCTAGATATTGTCTATCCCTCTGCTAGATGGGATCCAACCAATTAGTTTAGATCTTTTCTAGTTCATATTCCGAATACCGTTGACTCCATTTTTTTAACACCTGAAATATCTTTACATTTTATGTATGTCGTATTTTGATGAATATTATATATTTTATTTACTTATACATTTGATGAATAAAGCATAAATAATGAAAAAGATTCACTTAATATTATTTAATAATTATGAAACTGTTGTAAAATTGTTTATTTAATTTTGTGCGTAGAATAAAGTCAAAATTAATTATTGTTCATTTCATATTTATAGTTAATTTGAATATTTATAGACGTAAAAATTAAGAAAGAATTACATCAATGTCAATAGGGTTTATGGAAATTTGTATGCAAATAAAACAAGTTCAAAATATATTCGATTCGTCGTTATTTAATCTTTCGACGTGTTGTTAATTTAAGTTATTCATTAGCACTTCTTAAGATTACACAGAAATACATTCAGCATTAAATTATCTAATGTATTTTCATTTTGATTAAACAAAAAATTGTGATTAAAATATCACTGTACAATATTGTATAATGTGTTATTTATTTTCAAAATCATTTTGAACAAAAATTATTTTGTCTTCTGGTTGAAAAAAAAAGACAAGGAAAACTTAATAAAGCGATCCTGTAAAGCGTCACATTTTTCTCTATAATACTTGTTCAACACAATTTAATACATCCCAGACAATATTTCAAAAATATTTTTTTTTCTATCAAAAATGACTATCATCCACTGATAAATTTAATTCCAATTCATAATATAACTATATACACAAATGAATACAAAACTCCTTTTCGTTCTCTTTGATTCAATCACTATTCCTTTATTTCTTTGTTACTTATAATATTAAGTTTATGAGCGACAAAATATTGAACAAAATTGAATGAATAGCATTCAAATTCCGGACGAAGAATCAGTGAATCCTAAAAAGAATCACTCAATAGAATGAAATTAAGTTCGAAAACACATCAAAATTGTACTCAAATTTATTCTAGTAATGTTGGCTGGTCAAATCTGAGAGGTCTATTTGATGATAACACGTTGTTTCACAGTACGATTAAGCGCGCGTTTAACGAACGCACTTTGAGCGCGGAGATGTAACGAGACGAGAAAAAGGCAAATAAGTGAAATAGGTGTCTGGGAAGAGAGTGGCGAGTGTCGCTAATGAACTGGTCTTTGTCGTGCCTCACCCCCTCTCGCTCCTCCTCCTGCTGTTGCCGACGCGGCTGTCTGTTTCTATCCGCAATGGTGTCGCTCGCATTGAGTCCGATACCCTGGACTGGTCTTCATTATATTCAATTCACAGTTGTTAATTGCATGCATACGCACCTATGCATAGCCGCAGTATCACGCACGCTCGTTTCAACAATATCTCGCACGGCTAAACTCACACCGAATTAAAATATCGACGCCAAGCAAAGCGTACTTTTGCACGGATACTTGAGTGCCGTCGAACAACCGTTGAATTTTCAATCACCCTGTCTTTTTTCTGCTCGGCCAGGGAATTAACTTATCAATGCCAACGAGAGAATACTTCTTGATTGACGAACTAAATATCGCTAATGTTTCAACTATTTGTATCTTTATTATTACCTGGCCGACAACCATGTATTAATTATACTTTTCGCAATCAGCTGAATATTCTTTTTATGGAGCAGACAGTTTTTTTAATTGAATACAAATTTGAAAATCGCGCTAGTTCGGGAGACTGGGCGCGGAAGAAGTGTGCTCGACGTTGGCGCGAATTACGAATCGCCGCAAAGTATATGACAGTGACTTGTAAATGCATTGCAAAAATTTCGTACACAGCCGAGAATACTCGAGAAAGTGCTGGAATTCCCTATCAATTAGGGACAGGTTTTCTCGTTGCGGTGGTAGCTCGAGCTTTTTTCCTTGCGCCCTTATCCCGAGGAATCCTGTTTCTCTTGCTTATACAGTTAGCTACTTAAGCAACGACCAAGTGCACAAACTAAGATCATTGTCCTCGTTACGACCGCATCACTTATTTCAACAATCGTGAACAAGTGTATCTCATTGTTGCCAAATGAAAATAATGTCTTCGCACGCGGAAAACAAAGTTTGGCTTGAATAATGTATGAATCATTATTATTATAAATAAACTAGAATTTGGAGGTTAATTGAAAGTGATGATTTATTATTATGAAAGAACGATTATTCTATGAATAATATGAAAAACTACGTTGAAATGGACGACGAAAAGTGAAATTGCTGTCGAAAGTGAACATTTGTGTGTCCTTTTTGGAACATAATGAAGACATTTTTTATTTAAATCGTCAAGCTTATAATCGAACGAATCGTGATTGTAAAACTTTTTCACGAGATATTTTCGAAAGGTTCAATTTAATTGAGATAATTAATTATTCTTGGAAGCAGCATTTTATCGCATGCGAGTTAATAAGCCAAAGTTTTGACAACTTAACGGTGATACGTTGCATTGATATGAAATAAGTTTTATCAAGCAACTTCAATTAAAAACTTTATTTGAGAAAGAAAAATATACATAAAAGTTCCATCTTGCCATTCGACTACACCTGTACTTGTTAAAGCACAAAACTTGTAAAACTCACTTTTATACAATTATCATTCCTGTGAATTAATTTGACTGCGTTTGCCGATGTTATTGATACCAATTGAAAGTACTCGATTGAGTTCCTCATAATCAGAGAAATAACAATCATCCTTATTACAGTACAAATATGAATAGTCGATTAGCTGTAAAACTAGATTTGATCTCGACATTTGCAACGTGTTCGTCAAACAGCGCAAAAATTAAGAGCAATTATTGAACGAGCACGTTTATGTTCATCAGCTGCAGAACTTGAAGAATATGGTAAATTAATCACAAAGTATTTTCCAGATTGGTACCTAAATTCAAATATTCGAGAGTGCTAGTTCGAAGATTGGAGGCAATGTGAGAATTTAGAGAAAGAGAGCAGACGGTTCGGTTGATTGAACACATTTTAATCAATTGCATTGAAACCCTTGTACTCGACTGCGTGCACCATCAGATAGAGGCAGCTCACAACATTGATTCTATTATCAAATGACGCCACTCTTGTAAAATATCTAGCGTAAAACACCTGAGGTATCTTAGGAAACCGAATATAACGAGAAAATGTGCAAAAATGAATTTAGTTTATTAAACGAAATAAATAAAAGGTTCATTTTGAGTCGTATAAATTGAGGATTGTTTTTCAATTGATGGAACAGTGTTTGTGGATGAAACTGTCTTATCGAGTGCATTGATTGATATGAAATGTGAATTGAGAATTCTAAATAGAAGAGACGCTGTAAAATAAAAAAAAAGTTGAATGGGAGTTGGATAGACGTGGATAAGTGGTTGTAAAAAATTCTGTTTGATATTGTAACCGATTTAACATTCGTCAAATATTTCGCAAATGAACGCACATGAAAAAATATGTGTGTCGATTCTAACTACTGGTGACAGATTTAATAGCGTTTGATGCTCCAGTGAGCGAGTTACGTTTCGGCGGGGCATCTATTCTGGCAGTGTATATATTCGCGGACGACGTCATCGTTTGGGTTTACACGCGCCAATCATTGGCCAACTAATTGGTATGGCACTTTATGACCGATTTCGCGTTTCGCGAATTTCAGCGTTTACTGGAAAATAAATAACGCCAAACTTCTTTTTGCAGCAGTTTAATTTATACGCATTCTATTAAATGTCATTAAAATGTTCTGGTTAAAAAAACAAGATATAAATGTAACATTATAGAGAAATGAAATTCCTTCGTGAATTGTAATAACGAGAAAGCTTAGAGTGTAATATTAATTAAGACATAATATAAAATCCGATTACAGTTTAATCAAGTGTAGATGAAACTTTGATTAGTCTTGGGATTAGTCCTTTGATCTATATTCATTTATATAATAATAGAAACTCCCAGTCCACAATCAGATTATATGAAAACTAATTAAATCCGGGCATATTAGGCTAGAAATCAAGATTTAATTACATTTAAACTATGTTTGCTTAATAACTACGGAACTCGGGCTCGTAATCATTTTTACGAATAATTGTGTGTGATGGCAATATCCTTGCGAGTAATATCTCGATTACTTGAACGCGAAATCGCTAATTTGAGCCCGAGCGAAAGCGAGGTTATCGGTTTGTGATCGATGAATTCTTGGGACAATTGCGGCGATATATAGATGAGCGTGAGAGCGGTGATTTAAAATTTGATTCGTACACGATGCAAGTGGAGACAAGTGTCGTGTCGTAGGAGCCCGACGAGAGTGAATTGCTGAACAGCAGGAGCACGCGGCGACCCAGGAGAGCATAGGTTGTGCGTATCCACCATACTAATCAAGCAATAACTATTTGTCAGTTCCCCGGGCAACCTAAATCCAAGCTAATTCGACATCCGTGTTGGACACAGATTCGCTATCGGGTATCTTTTTCTATCTGGACGACAGCATATTCGCATTAGCCTGGCCCACAGCCCACGCTCGATCGGTTCTCGGCCACCACCAGCGGGCTGTTCTAGTAGCGCCCTCCTCTCCCGGTGCACAGCGCGCTGCACTTGCCTCCCCCTCCCCTCGAGTTGCATGCAGCATCAACATCGTTCAGAACTAGGTGCCGTTACATTTGCACTTCAACGGCCCCAGCGGAGCTCCCAAAACGGTCCTCTGAAAAATGGCAACCCGGATTTAACTCATGCGCTATAAATATCCTCAGCTTATCGCTCAATTAGCCGAGGAACCACGAAACTTATCTGCTCTCTCACGCGATATATTTGAACCTCACTGGCAGACGATAAAATATTCCGCAATCTACGATCGCTTTCATAAATTGTTTCAACGATCAAAACATTTTATCGGCACCAGATACGTCATTTCGCTTTTATCATGGAACAGCCCGATATCGGCGTGGCCACGCTATGGCCCGCTTTGGCACGCAAATAAGGTGCGCGCGGGCTCGTTTATTAGCCAACTCGGGGCGATAAATCACCCGCGAGTCATTGTGCTGTGCGTGCTGCAAATGTAGTTTCGCGGAGTTGTCCATCGTAGGGCTTTAATAAGGCCAGATTGGGTATTGTCGGCAAGAAAGGCATTAACATGAAAAACGCGTCGCGACTGATTTCGCGAGCTGTTTGTCACCGAGCGAAATAATTTACGCGCGCATAAACTGCCAGTTCAATGGGCTGTAATTATCGGGCCATACAAGGCCGCGCAGCTCTGAAACTGAACGATCATCATTCTAACGCTTCATTTTCATTCTGATTGCAATATTCAGCCACAATTCATTCTTAATGAAATGAAATATTTCAGCCTTAACGACCCTCGTTATAACACTAATTCAAATATTGGATTGAATGAACCAATCAATTCGAAATTAAAGCTACGAAAATCCGCGGACAATTAACGTCAATCAGATTATCGACATTTGTCTATGCTCGTCACACGTCCTCGTTACGCCCATAACGACTTAAGGTTGCGCAATTAAGCCCACGTGCCGGCCAAAAATCGTTCTATCGACCAAACTTAGCTGCGTCGCATCAACTGCCAAATTGCTTGCGGGGCATCCGATATTATTTATCGGTTGACTTATCTCCTTCTCATTTGACCCGACCAAGAAAAACGACTCGAATTGCTGCGCTTGATTGGCCAACCTGGCACTAAACCTTTCGTTGATTGGCTCCCAAACAAAAGCTACAACTTTGTCCCGTAGTCAGTCGTTCCAGCTCTGAGATAGAGTATCTTATTAGCTGAACAATGCACAATCAGAATATCCTGTAACCATCGCTCTATTCGAAACCTTGCCCTCGTGGTAGTTCAGTTCATGCTAGCAAATCAGCTGATGATGTTAAAAGCGCTATTTGACATTTCTGACGAGCTTCTTATTTGTTGCAGTATTCAAAGTCAATACTATATAGATCTTTTTCTGATGTTGCGAAAAATAACTTTGTCATCTTGGTCATCTCATATAATGTCATTCGTAGTGTTTCTATTTCGTCCTTTTGTGTTCCAATGAAACGTCTCATCAAAATCATCCAAAACTATCGATACACTTTTTTCAACTTCGATCAGCACATTTGTTCAGCTATAATCATATCATCGAGCTGAAATATATTCAGTATCTTTATTTCTAACTCGTACTTAATCGAGCATAGAGTCTTCATAATTTAGACTCGTTACTTCGAATGTAACGCAATTAAAACAAATGTATGGAGTTCGAAACGAATTAATTTTCTAGGTATAAATATTACTATCTTCATTTATATACAAACTTCAGCTCCCATTAAACGTTGAAAAATTAAAGCACACGAATAAATGCGGATTGGAGTAAAAGAACAGAATGATATCAAGCAGTTTACTTACCCAGTAAGGAATCTCTTTGAGTTCATAGGGCAGCACCCTTGCTGCGAGTTAACTCTCTCCCGCTGAGAACATGGACATGCGGCGGAACGGGGTTGATGTATAGATCAGGTTTAAATTCTCTAGAGATGCATTGAACATCGATACCTCTGTAAAGACCTAATGACAATGTGATAGAATAGTTCTAACGATCAGAAACAATTTGAATATTTGTTCTATAAATTGTACTTTTTACTATACTCATGTGTTCGTATATATTATTTTAGTAAATTTAACACGGCAAAAGTTTTGCGTTGAAACCGAAACGATAGTTTTCAAAACTAAAAAGTCAACAAAAATCTAAATCTCATGTTCTTACAGCAGATATGATTCTTATTCAGTGTTTCATAATAGGTAGTTGATGTCTCATAATATTCTGTCGTTTTATAAACATTGGTATCTCATAGTGAATTGGTGATATTTTAAAATGAGAGATAAATATCTTATAATAAGACGGTAATGTCTCATAATAAAATACTCATTTATCATTATGAGGAGCTGATGATAAGCCATTGATATCTCATAATGAAACGTTATTTTTATAATAAGATACATATAACTGTTTCCATTGCTGCCAATTATTCTTCTAACATATTTTCAATTTGTTTAATGTTATACTCAATGTTATTAAATAAAAACAATAATTTCCTTTTCATGTTTTCTTCATATTTATAATATTCTTTGAATATTTTACTATTATTGATCTCATTGCGAGAAAACACTAGAAATGGTATAACTTAAGGTATACAATATATACTCCCTTGAATTAATTAACTTTACTATTAACAGTTTAATTCATGCAGACGTTCTTTTCAGTAAATAAAAATATCAAGCAATGAATTGGCGTTGAGTCAGACGGTGATTTATTAATTCGATTAAACCTTATAAGTAGAGCGCAAGTTTAATATCTCATGCAAGATTATTTCATATAGTACTACTCTATCTCACGCAAGCTACCATGATCGTTTTTTAATTATTATTTCTCTATAAAAAAGACATACATTTTGCATATATTTCACATCAATGAATTATATACAGAAAATATAATTTATACATTCTATCCATACATTTACATTACGGTAAAAAAATTAGATTCTATATATTTTATATATAATATGTATAATGCAAATTGTCTGAATTGTATAAATATATATCGAGAATATAAACTATATAGAACCATATAAAGGAAGTGAGTGAAATAGCTGTGTTTATAAAATATATTTATATAAATAATACCTGACAAATATATGATTTTTCACCTAGGCTGTTGTGTCTCGTGTTATGCCTGCTCTTACAAAATGTTTATAGCATCTGGCAGTGTAAATTATTCCAATAAATGCAACGCAGCGTATCGGAATTCTTGCAGCTCTATGTTATAATCCGCCGACGAATTTACATGCCGCAATCATTTATGACCACATCTGACGATCTTCATTTTTGCCAGCTGATTGCAGCATTCAAAATAAAACGCGCCTATCGTTACATTTATTGCGCCTATTCAGAGCATTTAAGCTGCCTTGGGAAATGCAAATTTTCATAAAATGTGCACTGTCATTGCTGCCAGTTCCTTTTCGCCAAAAAAATTACATTTAACGACAGCCACGGCTTGTTCCTATTTGTATTATGAATAGGATTATTATACTTTCTATTATGGCAGTTACGGAAAAATTTCGTGCCATATGTTCGCAAATGACGGACGAATATTTTATGGTATAAAGGCAGAAAAAAGGAGTTTCTTAGGGAAAATTATCCGCGGCGGATTTTTTGAAATCAGCTGCACTCTTTCAAGTTCGAAAGCTCGACTGAGATTGGAATGTGCGCGTGTATCAGTTCAATTTGTTTGCCGAGCGTAAAATTAGCATTTGCATTGTCGATATAGCGCGCAGTGGTGGATAAAAAGCCACCCTTGACGAAGAAGTTGATCAATTTGCTGGGACAAGCGAGAGGACTCTCGATATCTAATCGACGGAGTCCGCTTTAATGGATCGTCGGAATATTGCGCGGCTTTAACAGCGATGATAAAGCGGACTCCTTGTGCGATGCTCGCGATCATAAGATTTTGAATTTCCTCGTTATTCTTACAAGCGGTCCCCACTATGAAATCGCGCGCGCGAACACCGCTCCCCGGGCTCGCTCGCTTCATTCATTAACGTAACACGATTTATCAATTAGCGTAAAAGGTAGCGATAGATAAACGTCCTGATATGTCGGCCCTGCCACATATCCTGGCCTTCTCTTTTTCCGCCGACCCTCCTGGCCCCACCACTTCCGCATAGGACAGCGCATATGAGCGAAGGGTTGCCAGGTTTCATTAATGGAAAAGTGAGATTTCGGATTTTAAGTGCGTTTCCGAGTCCGTCGCTTCGGCAACGTTACGTTAATAGCTCCTTCGACTGACCATAATGGCCGATCGAAATTCATGGCCGCTGATGCGTACAACGCCGATCGGAATACGCGTGGGCTCGTTTGCTCCTCTCACTATCTTCATCCCACTCGTTCTCACGTCATCTCGCTTGCGCACAAATGTACTCCGATGTACGTACACAATATGGCAAGGATCACTACAATTCCATTCCACGTCCTCGCGTCCAACTCCTCCAGACATTGACATCATTATTGCGGCTATTGATGCCTCCAATGCGGAACTACAACTCAGCTTTTGATCACCGTCATCTTTACCAATTGATAGTCGTTTTCCTACGTACTACGAGTTCATTTTATCATACGTAATGCAGAAAGAACATAATCGTCTAGACATTCTCACCCTTTAAAGATCAAACGAATTTTACTGCATTAACATTTTCAATGATAAATTATTATTGGTTGTAAATTACAATATTACAAATACTGAAATGTATTTTTTCATCTACTGAAAAGGCTGAATTATTAACATCCAAAGTTCGTCATTTTGAGTATTTATTATTTCATCATTTTTGATTCAAAATTATTGCAGATTAAAATTTCAACTTTTTGAACATTCAATTCAACATGATTCCTGCTTCATTCGTTTCTCCTGTTTATGCAACAGAAAAATAATTTGCGTCATTGAAATACTTCGTCTAAAATGTAAATTCTGTATTCTCAGAGTATTACTCAAATTTTTCATCTCCGTATAATAGGTTGAGATGATCCGGATAAAAATTTATGGAAAGCAATGTCGGTGTTTCTGTTGGGACACTAATGTATTCCGCTGTCGTAGGTGGTAAAAGAAAATGTCGAAGTCAAAGGTTTCTCAAATGATAGCAGTAGTACAATAGTAATGAATATGTGCCAGTTTATTTTCGTGAGGAATCATTTATCTATCGTATACCCAACAGGACATATCAGGAAAGCTATCTCGTGCTCGTACAATGCGAAATGTTCTGCAAATTTCATTGTATGTTAATCTACCTTTACTCGGAGGTTTAATCAATTTTTCGAGGCAAATTTTCTAGAGCAGTTGACGTCCTTATTTACGATGCAACAGACCGCTTCGCAGCGGACTGCACACCATTTGAAAACAAACCGTCATAAATCGGCCTAATCTCGATCGCTAATTTCATCAAAGTAGACTCTTTCTTAAGGTGAAAGAAGCAGCTTAATCTCAATCTAAAAACGTCGTTTCTGCGTCGCTGCGGATGCTTTTAAAAGCAGAACGAGTTTCCGAATTCTTTGTGTTTCATCACATCTGTTTAATAATAATTGAAAAAGTCATTAGGAGATTATCCAACGTTAGTTTAATAACACCTTCATTTCGCCGCCCGGAGCTCGGCTGCGATTTTTCAATCAGATCGAATCTGCATTTGCTTTGCATGTTTCTGCTTTTAGTACACATAGTTATCGACATGTCTGCTTGATCGTATTATT
>JABFQD010002241.1:0-15705 GCA_022817045.1 Psix sp. ZL-2020
AAAAAATGTTTGTGTCCTCAATAGGCCATATATGAAGCCATATATAAATTTGTACTTTTGAAGAGTTATAGCCTCATTTCAGGAAGTTGTTTATGAAACGCAACGAAAGGAGAAATGACTTTTATGAAAAGTAGACGGTGAGTCGCACGTCGCTGAGACAATAAAGAATTATAGCGTTCCGTAGTTGAAAAATGCGATTCCGCAAGCACAAAGTGGATGATAAAAAATGACGTGGCTGATTGTCAACGAGGCCGTCATCATATTCTTAGCAAGCGCCGCAAAGGGCTCATTTATATTACAGCCACGTACATCCTATCTTTATCCAGGGATGTGTTCCAATTTCCCAAATTGACTTATACATACAAGCAAAATTTGTCATACAGACAAAACACGAGCGGAATACACTCAGCATCTTCTAATGACAGCGCCACTGAATAATCCAAAAGTCGTGTCACTGCGCATATTTAACAAACTTTTAACTTCGACTCTGTCGACTCTTTCTTTTCTGTTTCCTCGACTTTGCGCATTTCTTTCACCGGACATCGGACGAATGCACAAGCAAATCTGCTTATCGCACACCCTGATAAATGGCGTCCTTATCACTCGTCTACAATTTTATATAAACCAATAGTTTCACCATAACTGTCATTAGTGACACTTAAATAATAACACTATTAATAAGGATTCGATTAAACCCGTTTGTTGCATGCTGTGACACGATAATCCTTATCAGCTTCAAGCTTGAAAATAAATCAAACCAACTTGACATTTTCAATTTGGGGATTCGTTACGACGGTTAAAAAGTCGCAGCTGCAAGTTAGAAAATTTGCTCAACTGATTATACTTTTTCAGTTGAATCAAAGTTTAAGACTCGCATTTAATTTATCATTTATTTGATTAATAATTACTCAAAACAGATTTAGCTTTATTGGAAATATTATACAGCTAATTTCATGGTGTAAATGAAGTTGACAACGCGTGACTGAATTTATTTGTAATTTGAATGCGTAATAATTATTATGATGGTAATGAGCTCGAATAGAATAAAGACATTCAAGAAACAAGCTCATGACCGTTACTAGCACGAGATGCAAAATGACGTTTTGCGTAATTCAGATGAACAAAATATTCCATTTACCATACATCGTAAAAAGCAATATTTTAACACATGAATTCATCATATCATTTTGATGTGCTCTAAATCAGTACTGCTTCTTAGGACATAAAGTAACGGAAAAGTGCAAATTCCACTAAATGCACATCATACATTGATTTTTCATGAGAAATATACGACCCTAGTCGTATAGTGTATATACGACATATATAAATTTGTACATATGATATTGGCCAAATTTGTGGGTTATGATCGAGCAATCTATATATGTTTCGTCAATCCCCATATATGGCACAGATATGTTATGATAATATGATTCACAGAGGCCTGTATGAATTTCAGCTCGATTAGTTTGTTTTTGAATCAACAACCCTCAGATACACTCAATAACAAATAACTGAACGTATTCTGTTTAAAAAGAGCGCGCTCGTGTTTTCGCAGAAACTGGTAGAAAAAAGTACGCAGGGAAATTTGTTTTGTAAAAACTGTTAATAGCCAAACCAAACAATGATTCGAATACAGCGTATTGTACTGTGGAAATCGGCTCATTAAGCGAGCCAAGGATTGATTTCTCTTGCATAACATTGCACAAACACTGACGTTGGCTCTGTAACGTGGATGTTTGTGCCGGTTATTTTCGTTGGGTAGTTTGGGCAAAGAGCGCGCGGAATAAAAGAGCACAGGAATGAATTTGCGAAAGGTGGTCTAGTTGGGGAAATCTAAGAGAAGTCAAAAGACGCTTAACAAAACATTTGTATTCCTTTTGTGACGTCGCGCACGGCTGAGCTGAAAAGCGGCCGCGCGAGTCCGTATAGCAATCTATCTGTCGAACGTTTGGCGAGAAAAGATTAATGGAATATTTATCCAGAAGCAGGAGATGCAGCCGTACACGTCAAGGCGACGACGACACGCGATTCGTGTACGGTCGATATCGCCAACCAACGGCACGCAGTCCTTATGGCTCGCACCAGCACAGTCACCAGCATCCACACCAAATGCACGAGGAGGAGGGAATCTACGAAACTGCCGATCCTGACAGAGGCTCAAACCCCAGGGGCGAAACCCCGGATAGCGAAAGGTATCAATTATTATTATATCCAAATCGTCGGAACTGCCCTACTCTCTCCAGCCAATGCAACTTGGCTCTTTCTGTCCCTTTCTCTGCTTCTGATTCTGTCTCTTTCCACTCGCTCACGTAGTTGACGATCCGTAAAATATTTGGCATGTGCGGGTTATCATTCGTATCACATTTTCATGCAGTTTTCGAATTCGATCCGTAAGACCGAAAATGTCATGAATAATGCATCGGTGATGCGCAAATGACATTCGATCGCTCGTACAGACTAGAACGATTTTCTGCATCTTTTTTCCTTTCTCCATCTTATCCCGGGATGCTGTAAAAGCTCCTTGGCCCATTGACAATCATTTGCATAGAATCAAGCCGAAACGAGCGCACGACGATCGAGATAAGCGGCGGTGATTAATAAGCGCCCGCGGGCCGCCACGAGACCTTAAGCTCCATCCATAGTGCATGCGAGGGCGGCAGCTCCTTAAATGCAAAACTTTGGAATGAGATGTCCGACATTGAAATGCCGCGGCAAGTTTGAACTCGCGGCCAAGTTGATCGATCATCTGCAATAAGGAGCAGTGATTTATATTAAAATTTCTTATTTCCAAGTTAAAATCGACTCGGGCGCAGTTGACGTTAATTGCGCGCTGTTTATCCGCGGGCCATTCGAGGCTGATCAAGTTTGCGCTTTTGTCCATAGCGAATTAAGTAGCGTGACTGATTGCAGACGATCGTCTCCGGCTGTAATTGATGTGACAGTAGTGAATCACTTAGAAACATGTTCTCTGTTTCTCCAAACTCAGCCACCTCCGACCATCAACACAACTATTCACGAACTGCTTAAAATAATCGAACAACCGCGACCACCGTTTGACCTCCGGCTCTACACCTCTGTTTGCTCTTGCAGAGATTTCAATTGAATTACGCGGCCCCGTTTAATGGCACCAAGTGCACCTACGTGGCGAACTGGTTGTTTGATTAATTTAAGCAGACTATTTCACTGATAAAAGAAAAACGTTGTGTGATCAAATTTGATCGACTTTGACCAAATTTCCGTACGTCGTTGCGGCGCTTTCAGAGAGAGATGATTCGGACACAAAGGCGCGCCATTTGCATGCCAAATTCCGTCTCGACTGCAACGAATTAATGACAACGCGCGTGAACGTAAATTCGTTACGCTAAAATGACGGCTCTCTTTTTTCGCACGCGTTAACGCAAGTAGCGCATCAGCACATGCGCTATTCGCACGCGCAAAAAGTTCGCAAGTCACCTCGACGCAAAGTGAATTTCAATATACACGAATTTGTCGCAGCGTGTCGCCCGGAAGACGCAACTCCCGTTTCGCTGGATTATTCGATTCGTACGAAAATTGCAATTAACCTCGGCGATACTCAAGCCCGGACGCTCTCGCTTTAGTTGTTCCCAAATGGACACGATATGAAATTAAAAGACGTCTCTCTCGTGATCACAAGCGCACTCAGACATCGTATTCGTACGAATTTAATTTTTAACAACGTAAATCATAATTTTCAATATTTACCTCGTAGTTTATACAACATATTTATTGCAATATATATCATATATTTTACACTCAAATCGTATTCTGGACGACTTACTTTATACTTTTTACAGCGTGAATCGTAGCTCCGATGGTGTATATCGTAGTTCTTACAATGTTTATCGTACTTTTTATAAACTGCATAATATACAATATATATCGTAGATTTTACGTTTCATCGTGGTTTTCGCAACGTACATCGACTCTTTTACGTCGTAGTTTGTAGTTTTTACGATGTTTATGATACTGAATTATTTAAAATTTGCGGTTTATAGATTGTAATTCTTACGAATTCGGTTTGTCTGTGCAATATTTGAATTCGCTTGTACTAAGATTTGGCTTAGCTTTCACACTGCACTGTTAGGAAAGTTGAACGGCAAATCTCATCGTGAAATACGCGCAGTCGGCTGAAGCGTGAAGTCGAGAGGCCAACTGCGAAGAGCAGCGTGAAAGTTGCGCGCGTTCTCAAACGTCTCCTCAAGTGTACAGAGCCGCAACACGTACGAAAATTTCGGTACACGTGTGATAAGACATCTCGAAGAAATTCGCCGTGGAAGCATTTCTCGAACAATGTTGTACTTCGACTGGCTTTTTAGGTCAAAGTGTGTCTAATTGTAATACAACGTGGACCTTTCGAGATGACGTGTTTGCTTTCAGCATTCGTGTGACATTACAACTCAAATTCAATCGTAGCAAGAGACGTTTTCGAATGTACTTTCGAGCGTCGCAATTAAGCTTTTACCGGTGGAGATTCACTTGAGTGTTAGTAGCCTCGAATCATTAGTACGTAATCATATACAAACAGTGGTAATTTAGATTACTTGACCCTCTATCAGGGATAAGTTGGTTGAAAACGTAGCCTGTAATTGGACAAACACTGACCAAAAACAAAAAGAGACACCAAGCTTATCCCCACCCCGTCCCCTGAGGCCGCGTCCCGGATAGAGGGTTAACTACATCTCGAATTGCTGATGTCCGGAGTTGCTTACTTTGTTACAGTAAGTGCAAGGAACTTGATTTCTGGAGTTACAATATGAGCACTTATCTACATTCTATATTTACCCCAAACATGGAATAAGCGAGCTGGAAAAGTTGTCTGCTCGGTCGAATCAGCGTGACCGTCAGCGGATAATTATCGAAAGATACGCTACTGATATTGCCGAGACTACCGACTAATGAGGAACTCAAATCCGTAGAGGAAGTTGTGTCTAGAATCACAGGAGGACGAAATACTGTCGAGTATATGAAAGACAGAGAAGACAGTAGTTTTCTAGAGCCTAGAAGATGTATTCGCGTCACTGCAGTCGAGCATCCATTCACGTAAAGTATTTAGATTAGGTCAAATAACGAACACCAATCCCCGTCCATTAATGCTAACTATAACGTTACGCCGGCGATTCTTTCTGACGCGCGCGCGTTTCAAAGAGCCAGGCTGGAATAACGAAGCAACGTCTAAAAGAAGAACTCAAAATTATCAAGTTGAATAAAAGTAACGAGAATAAATCTTTCATTGAGCGAGCATCTTTTATAGCCCCTGCACAAATCTAAGCTTAATACTAACAAACCGATCTGAGTTCCTACTAGACGTAAAGAAGAATTCTCCTTTAATTATTTTTCTTACTCAAACTTGGCTTCATCCCAGCGTCCCTGGTATTTGATAAATGTTCAAAACTGCGACTTACAAAAGAAAGACCGCGCAACAAGAAGAAGAAGTGGATTAGCCATCTATATTAAAAAGAAACTCTAGATGGACTGCAGCTCGCAACCTTACACCGTAGTCACTAGTCATAGCAACATTAATATCATTCAGAAAGTAGAACAAGTCTCTTCAAACTCTGATATTGTCTTCTCGAGTAACTCCGATCGTCCCAAAGTATCAATTAGAGTATCTCTGGATTCGTCAATGGAACCCTTTCGTTGCACTTAAAACTATCGCATTGCAAACACCCCAACTTCAGATGTGATGACGTAATCTTCGAGCAGCGATACTTCTTCATTGGCCAATTAAACGTCTCATTTTGAAAATAACCCGTCTTTCCTTTGGTCCAACTTCTCAACCTGACGTCATGAGTAAACTCATTAATGATCCGCAATATGCTGGACACTCGCAGTTGAATTGGCCTGCTAAATATTATGACGATAAGCTACAAGTGAATTGGCGTAAGAAGTTGCCTGGCTGAGAAGTTGAATTCTCATTTATGTCTATATGAAATGCGACTTAGCTTTTGGTACATTTAAAAAACGCTGTAAAATCGATCGTAAAATATTCGCAATATAATTCATGAATCTTCTTGAACTGTTCTCTTGGTCGGATTTTGAATCAACTTTTTACATTACTCAAGTTCGACTTTCAACGAAGTAGTAACTTTGTAAAAAGGGGGATCGATCAGTTAATAAAAATACATTCTCGAGTGGGAATCGCAGTTGTGTAGGAACATTTTTAAACAGGCACGAATAATTGATGACTCGTGCCATCTCGGTAGATTGGATAATAACATTTAGTGACGGTGAAACTTGTGTTCTATGCGTTGGATTATTTTATGATCAAAATTTACTTCATTTCAATGTGCATTTATTATTCCATCATTCCGCATTATCTATTCCGTTCCATTTACGAAATCATAAATAAAATATCAGTGACATAAATGAAAAATAAAATCCACTTGGTCATTTGCAAGTGCGGTTTTTACAAAAATAATATTTCGCGGCGCAATGTGCGTACGCGCAAGCGGTAAAACAACCTTTCGAATCAATACTTATATATATTTTGAAGAGACTTAGTTGGTACAAAATTTTGAACTTTCCAAACTTGTACGAATGAAATTGCATCAAAATTGACTGACACGGAATACAGATGAATCAGCTATAACAAATCTTACTCAAGCAAACAAGTTAGAACTCAGAAGCAAGATCAATTTATGTATTGTATAAATTGCGTGATACCGCGTGGAACCGAGATATTTTGAAATCATGTTGCCAAAACCGTAATACCTAAATAACCATTATCTTTCGATTTCTTTTTTATATACAATTAAGCGCGTGTTTTGTTGGTACAATAAAAGATTTGTAATTGACGTATATACAACAAAATCCCTTCGAACTGATAAACCGAAAGTTTAATGTCTAAAACTATACTAAGAAACCGAATTCGTTCGAATGTAATTCTAAACTACAGAAGTTGTACATTTTACGATATACATCGTAGTTCTTACAATATACGTCGTTATTTTTACGATGTGCATCGTAGTTCTTGCGATAAACATTATATTTTTTACTATATGTACATCATACTTTTTGCGATATACATCATGGTTTTCACAATTTACACCATAGTCTTCACAAAGTTCAGCGTACTTTTTACCATGTACATCGTAATTTTTACGATTTAATTGTAATACTTGCGATAAAAAGCGTAAATTTTGTGTTGTACTTTGTGATTCTTGTAAATTCGGTTTCTCTATACATATACTACTAATCAAGACAATGAATAGGTATATAGCATAGCGAAATAATAAAAGTTTCTAAAAAATAAACAATAAAACAAAGTACACATACAAGCGTTTGTGATTACGGAAATTAGCACGTACGAGCAATAAATACAATGGAAGTTGCAGAGCCTGCTTATTTTCGTAAACAGTGAAGCAGTACGTTTGTCTAAAATAATAAGACGAAAGCAAGCATTCTAAAAAACAAAGTAAATATCTCTGTCGAAGTTGTTCGAGAAATGATTCTGGCGTAACCGCGAGCACGTCTTGTGTTCTGAGTGGAAGGATCTGGTTGTGTGCAAATTAGTAATCGACGCAAAGGCGCCGCGTTAGTCGTCGTGGAATAGATCCAATGGGCTCGTGTAATCTGTTATTTTCTAGTGATGCATTTATTCAAGCTCAACAACAATTAGCCCGGTGGACGAGTGAGGAGGCAGGCATCCAACATCGACCACCTCAGCAGCCGGCGCCCCCGCCACCCCCTCCGCCACCACTTCCGCCGTTGATATCAGCGATGCAGCAACAGCAACTAAAGATGGCGACGGGACAGCAAGCGATGACGAAGCGCGGCTTGTTTACGTCGCCATTCGGCACCAGCAACGACCTCGCAGGAGACGAGGCATCGCAACAAAATGCTCAATCCCAAAAACCGAATCATCCCGACGTTCGTGAAATCGATGTTAACCATTTGCCTAATATTAAAAAAAACCCTCTAGACGATAATTTTAGTCTAGATTGTAACATAATGAATAATGGTTTTCCCAAAGAAGTAAATAATACCAACAATACTAGTGATAATGAAAATACTGCCCTTATCCCTACCCATTTCCCCGAGTACAAGCATTAATAATGTGGGAAGGAGAAAATCCGAATGAAAAGAAGTAAAACTATACATGATTAAGAATAAAAATATTCAAATACCGAAATTATTACTCGATGACACATAGTATGTCCATGAAAAGTGCGTTGAATTCAAGCGCATGCATAATTATAGTCGTGTGATTTCATCTTAACTCACATTTTATACTGAATAGTGTACATATAATGATAACCTATTGAATTCAGAAAAATGGGAAAACGCAAAAAACATTAATTACATGTGAATGCGAGTTTGCGAACGAATGTGAAATCAACGCGAAATGGTGTGTATTAAAATTATGGTAAATTAAAGTATAAAATATATAAATATATATATGAAATGTTTATTAATAAACATTAGTAAAGCGATTGAATTATATGACTTGTTTATTTCACCATCATTTCCCAGGTTGAAAAATAATCACTTTTTGTAGACTTCAGTTCTTTTCTATACGCAATAATTTATTTTGTACTTGAAAATTTATCACAAATTTAAATTTATATTTTTATATTTGTTTTATTTATGAAAAACAATTCAATGCTTTCGAAAGTATATCGGTTTTTTTACAAAGAATCGAACAATGCAGTGTAATACAGTCAGATAAAATCTACAAGCTCTTCTATGTATTGAATTATAAGCCAATATGTATTGCTGTATCGACTTAGACTAGTCTATTATACGTGTCTGACAATGGAGAACAAATCCTGTAATGTGTTATCTCAAGAAGTCAAACCAATAATGCCAATATTAAATAGAAATGTAGAATTATAGTCATCATGCTTAGAGCAATAATCATCCTGATTCAAGGATTTCTCAGAATTTATTATACGTTTTATAACGAATTCAAACATTTTAAATTTATTTTCATTAAAAACCAGATCAGACTTATAACAATTTCAAAAATTCACTTCTCGATAATTAATCAATAAAAATTTATCTATCTTCATCTATTCATCTAAAATAGGGCTTGGACGAGACATACGTGTATAACATATATGAAACTATAAATGAAACGTTTATAATATAATATATGCTACGTTATACAAGGAGAAGTTATATTTTATATGACACAAAGTAAATATTTATGTAACATCACTATATATAAATTTATACTCGATTCCTTCCGTTGTATTTTAAAATTTAAAAGAACTTTGTATAGTACCTCTGTGTTCACAAAGAAAAAAACAATTGATAATATTTAAGTTTATTATTGAAAATAATAATTTACATAGTTTTGTTAACATTTATTATATTTATATATTTTCTCGGAACATTATAAAGGTAAGTGGTACATTCAGTTTTGTAAGAATTGCTCTCAAATAAAGTACAAGTTGTGAAAATATTAATTGATTTAAGTTCTGAACAGTTATTACGCGAATAAATATAAAACAAAACGAGCTGAATTTGTTAGCGTAAACAATAAATTCATGAAAAGTTAATTAGTAAATTGATAAACATACAAAAATTTGTATAACAAAAACAATAAAAAATTGGAGAAAACCTCGTTTATTGCCAGAGCAGTTTCTATAAATACTGTTATCAAAATTCAATTCAATAATGATACTATATTATTACTTTTACCACATTAAAGGAATTAATTACGATAACAAAATCGATTATAATTATTTTAAAAGAAAAAAAAAATGAATTGATTAAAAACGCTCATAATTCACAATAAAACAAATTTTTCTTGCTAATTCTCCCAGGAAAATCGTCATTTATAAGAATAATAATTATTTATATACCTTAATTCCGTAACAGCGGAATTGGTATTTATTCAAAAAACGCGCACTCAATTTATAATTGTCTTTGAATTCTTAATAATACACAAAACTATCCATTGTCCACGAATTGCAAAAAAATTATTTAAAATGGACAAATTTTTCACGTAAACATGAAAGTTGTACTTCAATAATTTAGACTATTAAAACATTTAAAAAATTATATTCTGCTCTTGGACATCCTCTCGAAAAAATTGTTTTTTTAAGTGCTAAAATGACAGGTTTAAAGTATTTTCAAATTTGAAATTTGTTATTTTAATAAGTTTTGAGAACAGTAAAATACAATGTACACGAGAAAATATTTCAATCAGAAAACATTACATATTATGGATTTTTTAAATTAAATAAAAGTGTATAGATATAAACCTGCTTCTGACACCAATAAAAATTTGACGTTTATATTTTTATTTTCTCATTTTTTTAAAATTAAAAACCAAAAATGAATACTCTCAAAGTGTATCAGCATTAATTTGTCTGAATCGTTTTTTAAGAGTTTTCAAAATGAGAAGAGAACAAAAAAGTGCAAGTATATTGTTTTATAAATAAAAAATATGCATATACTCATTAAATTTGTTTATAATTTTATCAAACAGTATGCATTAAAAACTCCTTAAATGTTGGTTGAAACTGCTGTCATGGAAAGAACAAGATCCCTGTTCTACGGCATTAAAATATTTGTAATTATTAGTTTTAATAATAATAGTTTCGCTTGAATATTGTCTCTTGACATTTTCTTAACGTGAAAATATATTAACAAAAGGATCAAAGTTTTATTACGAATTACGAACTTTTTAACCCAACTCGTTTTTTTTTTTCTCGAAAACAAATAGTGTAGTTAGTTTTAATTATTTAAATATAATTGGGTTTTGTATTGAAATTGATTCTCTCAATGCGATGTAATGTAATGAAGTAAATTTTGTATTCAATTAAATGTTTTGATAATGCTTTTAAAAACACACTAATTTAGCTACCAGCCCAAAATATTTATAATCGAAACTCATCTTATCTTCATTTAGTAAGATAGATAAGTAAATGTACCTATTATCGGAACATTTGTACCCATTATCGGTTCTATGTGTCAAAAAGCGATAGAAATAGTATATTTTACGTCGAATTCCAGTAATGGGTACACATCCAATAATACACCTATCTTTGAATATACTGTTACGCTATACCTAAAATTTTAATACACGGATTAATTTAATGATTCAAAGAAGAATATTCTAAATTTTATAATGGAGTAAAAATTCGTGAAAGGTAATTCTTAATTCACAAAATGGTTTTTTCAAGTTTTTTATCCAAGAACTCATAAGCTTTAAAGCGCTTTCTGGAAAAATATGTTAACAAAGTTTCCTGTAAATAAAGTATAAGACCATTTTTATTTAACAATTTTAGTTTTATACCTAAAATTGAGAAATTTAATCATATTGGATTTAAATTGTGAAGAAATAGAATTGAATTTTAATCTGAATATGTAAAAAAATATCACTTTCAAGAATTTGTTTTTAATATACAAATAAAATGGAAAATGAAAATTAATTATGTTCTCACTAAGATAAAATTTCTATTCAAAAACCAATAAAAAAGAAATTGTATAAACTTATACAATTATATTATATCATTTAAACATCGCAGGGATCATTTCGAAAAGTGTAAAAGATTAGTCGTTTAACGCGCTGCAAGCTACAAAACGGGGTAATACGTCCGTGAGGGGCAAGATGTAGAGCGCAAAGATATGTCGCGACATGATTTTGGCGTGTTTCTTCACTCCACATTTTCGAACATTCATCCAGTAGCTTCTGACAGATGAATATTAACATAATAAATAATATACCAATAAATTACATTATTATATTTAAACTGTTTCATTGATTTCTATTATAGATTAAAAATTGAAAACAAAGTTTTCTATTTCTATTTATTGTATTATTAAGCCAATACAAATATAAAATACAACTGCTATAACCTATTAAAGAAACGTAAATATGTAAAATAAAAAACTTAAAATTGGTAATCTAAAATAGGCTTCCACTGTTCAACAATCTCGTTAGTTGATATGCTTGCAATTCCTATACTTTAAGAGAAAAATACAGACAAAAATGACCGTTTTACACGATTACCAAAGACAATTTCATAGAACGTTAAAAATTCTCGTTAAATACTGAATTTATATTATGAAATAATTTCAAGAAATGACGTGATTAACTGGAATTTTCATGCTTCTCTCAGTGTACAAACGAACGATTCCAGAATATATAGAAAACTGTAACATTAGCAGAACAAGAGCGCGATAATTCTACTTCCTCTGCTGAAGAAAAATCTGGTGATGATAATGAGAGAAAGGCCCAACGTATGAAAATGAAAAGTGCACTCGAGATGCGAAAATCGAAAAAATTAACTCATTTTAGAGAATCTAGAAAAATCTAAACGTGTAGCGAAATGACAAACATTGTCGCATTTGAAAAGAAACAATACCTACGGAGAAATCATTTTAGCCGTTGAAAAAAATCACAGACTAATAAAATTGATGAACAGCTAATTCAAGATTTTAATTTTGCTATTTATAGAGAAACAACTTGTAGAAAAAAATCGGAAATTTCAACGACACTTTCCTCCAGTAATAGCATATGAAAAATGCATAAATATTTTTAGAAATGATTCATTTTAAAATTTTGCTTTGTTCAATTTAATTTTGGAATAAGAATGAATCTTTTCAATTATCTTTTAGGCATCCCATAAAATGGCATCACAAGCAATAAAACTAAGAGCGGAATGTGGATACAAATCAGCTCCAAAAAAAAAAAAAAAAACGGTAAAACATTACCTATGGAAACAGTTGAAAAAGTACGAGAATTCTATTTATCCGAGGAAGTTTCAAGAATGATGCCTGGGCAACAAGACTGTATTTCAGTCAAAACCGATAGAGGGTTTGCAAAAACTATTGCTTGTTTATAATGTGAAAGAAATTCACAAAATGTTTGAAACAAAATTTCTTAGTATGAAAATCAATTGTTCCATGTTTACAAAACTGCGACCAAAACAGTGTATTCCAGCAAATAAGTCCGGCAGTCATAATGTATGCGTTTGCAAAATGCATCAAAGTATGAGGTTAAAGTTTAAGGGAATGAAAAATGAGTTCCGGAAAAAATGTGTCTCTTAATTCGACGTACCAAGATGCATTGAAAAATATTGTCTGCAAAAAGCTTCTCCCATTGGGCTATTTATTAAGTTGTACTACTTGTCCAGATGCTAACCATTTTACAAGAAAATACATTATTTATTTCAGACCACGATATAATAAAAGTATTATATATGGAATAAATTAGTTCTGATAAGTGTTTTTTCCTCTCTTTTTAACTTTTCTACTTTTTTGTTTACTTTTTTTCTTTTTTATCTGTGATAAGTAACCACATTGAAGCAGATGATTAAGCCAATTATTTTTTCGTTGTTCTTAAATCTATTTTATTTTATTTACGGAAATAAATTCGTTGAACAGAAAGATTGGACGCAAGCCTTTATAGAAAAGTTAAGAAAAGACTTGACTAAATTACTGAAGCACGATTTTATCAAAACACAACAAAGCGCATATTGCAACGAAATAAAAACTAGTCTTAACGAAGGAGAAGTTTTAGTTTCACTTAATTTTTCAGAGAATTCCAAATTCAAGATTTATTTCAAGCTCATCAATTGTGCAATATTCAAGCGATGGTCCATTCTTTTGCAATTTATACGAAGAAAAATGGTGAAATGCAATCTGAAAACTCTTTGCGTGGAAAAAAAAATATAAGGCAAATGAATGGCACCTAGCCTGGATGTTAATCATGAGCTAGCTTTGTGCCCAGTTACTGCCAATTATAAGCCAAACATCTGCTAGAATTTTACCAATTACATAGGATGGCACCTGCATGGCTAATATTTGACAGCTAGTTCACGATTAAAATCCAGCCGAGTTGCCATTCAATTGCCTTATATTTGGCTACCTTTCTTTTTTACGCGGGCTCGTCGTTACTTCAGGCTATAAAAAATAAAATAAAATTCCATTTCATAGCTTATTACAAATGATTCTACATTTGAAAAGAACTCATACAAACATAAAGAAAATAATGACGGTGTTCTTAATAGTATTGGTGGATCAGTAAGACGAAATACAAAAAGCCAAGTATGAAAAGAATTAATTTTATACTAATTACTTTAGTTAAACTGTTTTTTGATTGGGCAATTAATTTTAATACTAAATTTTTTGTATGCGATATTTGATCCGCAGAAGAAATTGCAAAAAAACGAACTTTTTAAAACAACAATTCGCAAAATGCAAAACTATCAAAAATGTCCGACAATTTAACTCTTATATATCAAATAATACAAAAAGTGAAAAATGCAGAAAATATTCAGCGGCGAAAAATCTCGAAATACATTCCACATTTTAAATCGGTATTCGTGAAGACGCAAGTTACGTACTTTTAAAATATATTCAGTAATACCACATATAAAATTTTTTCATTATATTGATCAATAATTTTTATTGAATGTTGTTCAACAAATTAGGTTTCAACAAATGAACAAAATTTAAAGACGCGCTATAATACGAAGTCACTCGCAACGATTAAATAGTGCCATGACCGTGCGGTCTTGCATAGCGTTGAACAATTAATTTTGTAGGCTCTAATTAATTAATACATCATTTATTATAATAGTAATATCTTAATCCGTTATAAGTCACTCAATGAATCGATTAAAATGAACAAACACGCTAAAACCGTGTCATGACCAGATTTCTACTCTGCGTCTCGCATCTCACGGATATAGCGTACCATCTTGCGGCGTACACTACAATTAATTAAACAATTAATTTTATACATTTTCTGAAAAGTGATCCCTAAAATACTTAAATGATGTCAAATAAAAATAAAATTTCTAGTTCGTAAATGGAATTTAAAAAAAGTGTTTTTACATTTTTTTAAATAAAATTTTTCCATTTTAATTTATTTTGAAACTTTAAATTCAATAATTTTAAAATTAAAATGACAATACTATGCGCGATGTTTTTCGATATGAATACACTGAGATATTCTTTCATATCTCGTCTCATTTGCACCAAAAGTTCACAGACAAAAAAGGTGTATAGGACACCCCACCTATCTCTTTATAATAGATTCGCTTAACCATTCTGAAAACATACTGGTGGAAATATCCGTAACCCGTCAAAAATTGGGTCAAATGACAAGAAATCTTATTATGATGGCGGTAAACCCATAGTGACGGAACCACCTCCCGCCCTCCCCCTCATAATCGTGGAATCGGCCTTTTTGCCCATCTACCTTGCGTTTCCTCTGTCTACTCTCATCTTTTCATTCTGTGAATACGAATATCACACTTTACTTGTTCTCTCCTCAAAGGTCCTTCTACCTTCCATACTTTTTGCCATTTCAGAAAAGAAAAGATTGTTTAATGTAACCGATACCATGACTAATGCCGCATGTTTAGACACCATGCGGTAGGTATTCTGTAAGGCACTTCTGCGCTAAACCCCTGCCATTTTTCTCTGTCGCACTCTTTTCTAAAGCTTGTGCCTAAATCTCTTAAAAATAGAATCTTGCACCAGATTTTTTTTGCCTTAAACTTAATTTTCTTTACAAAGTAAAAATTCGTTGAACATATAGTGATTCGAATAACTAATACAATTTAAGTTACACCACTCTACCTTTCGAAAAACAATAATTTCTGAAATATATAAATTAATGAAAATTATTTCACACTATCGAAATTGTTATTGTAAAAATAATGAAGACAATCATATTTAATACAAATATAAAATTATGTTAAATAATTAAAAAAATAA
>JABFQD010002242.1:0-15705 GCA_022817045.1 Psix sp. ZL-2020
TGTTTTAATTATACAATTAAAATATTCTGAAAAAATGGTTAATTATAATTGATATTTATTGAACTGAATCGTTTTTTGAAAAACCTATCTTTTAATAGAAAATGAAACAATGTTTTTTTGATATGCTCAATTTAAACAAAACTTTTATTATAATATTAATCTGCCTATAAAGATGAACGCAATTTCATCTCTAAAGAGCGACTGAAAATTTGTTTCTAAAATGGTACAAAAAACTCTGTTATCTAAGCTTTTGTGCATTTCGTTTTGACTGATTTTGGGCAAAATATGGTCAAAAATCGTTTCTTGAAAAAAAGGACAAGGAGAATTTCATATCTGAATCTTTAACGCAGATGAGCATCATAAAAAGAAATTACGGTAGCAATTATAAAACGGAATTTCAAGATTCAAACGTAAAAGTTTTTGTTTTATTAATAAATTAAATAAATAAAAGAGACACGCAGCATATACTATATTTATTATTTATTCTCACAGAACCTTATCTATTAGACTCGCGTCTGTAAGGCGTTTTCTAGCCTCTACTTGAGCAGATGTTCGAATGATAAAAAGCTGTAAAAAGTAAGAGCAGGTACAAGCAGTAATAGAAAGCACACATATACCAGTATTAGAATAGCGCCCCTAATATTCTTGACATATGAAGTGAAGCATTTTTAAAACTAAAGAAATGCAATTTGACTCAGTCTGTTAAAATAAGTACAAATATATGCCTAACAAATATTATTTGCTTATAATATTTATTATAATTGAAAAATATATTTATAATGAAAAATATCTTTTTTAATATTTTTATTACAATGAAATTGATTACAATTGAAAGAAAATAATATATGATAAAACTCACAAAGAATTTATAAAGATTTCTAATTTAATGAAAATAAAATATTAATAAATTAAAGTGTAAAAAAAATTAATTATTCAGAAATGTACGATAACAATATATGCGTTAAAAATTAGCATACCAGTAGATATCTTTACAATGATTTTATATACCAGAGATGAATTTTCATATACCTTATCTTTGATACAATGGTTTCTACTGCTTCCTCTTTTTTTCAGATAGACATTGCTATCTACTTTATCGACAGTAGTTTTGCTTGAAGCTAATTTGAAAGTAATTGAATTCTGAAGGAATTGCTAACGTGCAACATTTCTGGTTCCCATTTAAGCATAGAGTCTCTTCTCATCTCTGGGTATAGTAAGGCAGAGAAGTGGCATAATCCCCAAACAATGACATAACGATGACCTCATTGTAAATATGTAAATAATGGATAAATCATTCATCATCAATATTTATTCATTCTTGAGATAAGATTATTTGATAATCAAATGCAATATAATTTAATAAAACCAAGCCACGTAGGGGATGCAATGATTCCCCCCTAGCACGATGTCACAATCGAATAATATCAGAAGGGTAGAGAGGATACATTTAAAAGCTAAATAAACAAAATATTAACAATTGATGACACTGAATTATTAGCTGGGAATTCATATCAGATAGCTAGCAGATAAGATAGAAGACAGCGATTAGGCAATTGAACATCAAAAACCCTAAATAATAAATTAATCGCATGAATTTCAACCAAAAAAAACGTCGAAATCAATAAAACTGATAGTTGGGAATTTGATTCTTACATGAGACTTTTTAAATTCATTTGTTTTCAAATTAGAAAAGCAAAATTATCAAACGTAAATGAACAATCGCCAAGAGCAAATTATAATTGCTAAGACGATCACTAACAAAACCAAACGGTAGAAACGATTCCTTGCTCCCCCAAGGAATATGTTGTAAGGTTCCACCTACAATATGTATTTTACTTTTTAAGTTTTACAACAGCGACAAATATTCGTCCGCGAAAGTCCATCTGCTCTGGGTTTTTTCCCAATAATACGTGATTTTATGTGAAAATCACGTATTATTTTAGTAACGCCTTTTCCTTCGATTTTCTCGAACACTTTTATGACCGAGAAGATGCACACTCAGACGACCGTTACTCGATTTTCGGGTCTTATCGAAGGTTGAAAGTGTCACCGCCTGCAACTCGCACAATTCGAACATAGGTAGTGACCCTCTCTTTCAAGTCTAGGTGCCTCCCACCGATGCGAGTACCAAAATCGACTGGTCACCTCGGGATGTTTTTCAGAAGTGCCGGCCACTATCGAAATAATCGTTTTTTAAAGCGGACTTTTCCGTCGCGTTAAAATCATTTAAATTGTTTACTAACAAATAGATATAAGTGACAACAAATATTAATATACAATCGTTAATAACAATTAAACGAAATACAATTATGCTCGATCAATATATCATATTAAAGGGAATTTCACGAGGAATCGTCTTCAGCCATCTGTTTTATGAAAGACACATTATTTAAACGTAAGTTTAAATAATCTTTTATCGTAAGTTTTTTATTTTGCTTTGTTTTGTTTTCTTTTATGTTATTTTATGTTTAATTCGGTCGTTGGTTTTATAATTTTATTAAGTAAGCTGGCCTGTTTGCACCTGCTCTTGAAAAGAACCCACTTAACTTTCTAGGTACACTATAAGACGGTGATGAGAATGGTCGTTGCCATCAGTCGGTATCGATTCGATGTGGTTAGAATGATCTGACGCCTCAATAAAACTTCGAATATCTCATTACATAGAGAGTGTCCTGGGAAAAGGCAGAAGTTTCAAGTCAGTTCACTTGAATCTTCTTCACTTGATACTTTCCATCTATGTATGAAACCTTTGAAGACGTTTAATAAGGTCCCTCACAGGGCTGTATCGAAAATGTTATTCTTTAAGATAAACTTTTACTTCATTTTTACCTAGTGTGCAAACCTAGTGGTTTACACACTAGTGCTAATTTGCACCACCGAAATTTTCAAACTATCGGCATTTCTAGGAAAAGCCGTTGGGCGACTTATTCAATTTACGACAAACTTGTAGGTCTATTCCCCAATAGATTCACGCAGCTGCCTCGGTCATTTCGACGAAAGCAACAAATTTTTGACGCGTCAAAATATTTAGTTCGAGTGAATTCGCACTAGTGTGTTATAGTCGTTAAAAACCGTTACCAAAAAAATTTTTCAAATTCATTTCGATTTTATCAAATTTATTGGATTTTGATACAGGTTCGCGTTTTTTGTGGTTTTCGTTATTTTTATGAAATATTATAAATGTTTTTTTGAGAAAAATAAACAAATATCCATTTTTTTTAATTTCTTAAATTAATAATTGAAAAAAAAATTGTAAATAAAAAGATATTTCAGTATGTCTGACGTTGCTGGCAATGCATACAGCCTGCGAAATGCACGTGTTGTCGCACGAGTCTTATTTTTTTAAAATTTAGACGATTGAGATAAAGAGTTTTATTGATTTTTGTAAAATTTAGAAGACTGAAATAAAAAGGTTCATACATGATAATGAAATTGTCACTTTTGTATAGACCAACATTTTCACAACTTCGAGCACGCTAATAAAATACTTCGTTTGTGGCAATCAATAAACAATGGTGATAATATTAAAGTATGACTTAAGCACTTTTGATTCCAGTTACTCACACTATTTTATACCATTTACTAAGAAAATATTGAATAAATAAAAAAAAGGGATTTTCCAACAAATTTTTTTCATTCATTACAAAATTTGGTTACCGAAATAAAAGTTTAAATAAAAAAGAATGTTACAGTTTTTTAACATTGAATTCCCTTCAAAATAATATTAATATTTATAAATAACTATATGATAGTAGCAAAGTTACACTCCTTCAAAGTTAATGAATCTCAATTCGCGTTAGTGTGCTAAACTAAGTCGCAAGATCGAAGTGTGCTAACCACGGGTTAAAGTTTATTCAAGAGAACCAGAGTTTCTAATTTTCTGCAATGAAAATAAAAAAGCTTTTGTGAAAAACGTTAGACTTTAATAAAGAATTAAGATTCAATATAAATTATTTTGAGAGATTCATCAGTTTTTTAATTTGATGTGATGAATAAAGTTTACAGTAATATATTTTTTTGTTAGTTAATACGCTTTTTTCCTTCGATTCGATAATAATCTTACTAATATACTTGAAAAAATATAGCAACAACTTCATGGCAATAGTAGTTTTACAATCTAAAAAAGAAGAAAAAAAATAAAACAAACACTTAAATCGTTTTTTCTTTAAGAAATATACTTTATATTTTCATGTTAATGAAAATTTGATTTAATTGCTTTTTAAAAAACATTTATATACTTGTACATTTTCATTTTTGTGATAGCAGTGTCGAGTAGCTTGTCCGCCACATTGGACCTCTTTGGATTCTCTTTAAGAATTTATCAATTGTCATTTTGTAATATACAATTAAATTGTTTTATAGTCATTACTTATCGTATGGACAACTTGTTTCAGTTCAGAAAAATTTTCCTCATTCTTATATTCCTGTGACTCTAAAAAAATGTTTTCTTGAAAAAACAGGTACATATTATTTTTGATATAAAAATATAATTGAATCATTTACCAAGTGCTAATTTGATTTATATAATATTAATAAAACAGTCCCTCTGCACATCTTGTTTCAGTGTACCTGAAGCAAAAAATATTTGAAAATAACATTTTCCGCATTTATTTAAAGTTTTTTCGTTATTTTAAGTAGGTGCATTTTCATAGGCAACAAAAAATTATGTACCGTTTATCCACGGTTATTTTCAGCGGTTGCTAGACTCTGCTGAGTTTTTGTCACTTTTTAAAATTTAAAGAAATATAATCATTACTTTCATAAATATTATATATTAATATTTTTATTTTAATTAGTACTTTCTATATAATTTATTAATGCATTATAGTGAGTATAAATTATTTTTATAATATGAATTTGCGTATATCTAACGTAATGCTTAATTAAAGAAAACATTTATTAATAAAAAATTCAAATGTAGAACGATGTCAGAAGAAATGTCATTGTTGCTGTGTGTAGCATGTTTGGATCAAATGATAATAAGCGTTAATTTACACAAAAACAATGCAAGATCTATCCAATGTGTTAAAATAGGCAAGAATCGAAACATGCAACATTTTTTGGTTAGTGCTAGATCCTGTGTTATTAGCTGTTCCAAAAAGAAACAAGTGAAAATAAATAGCACAAGAATTTGGGAATAAACAGAAATTCTCCCACTGTATATTAGCAATTGTTGAAAACATATCTAAATTTTAAGTTACTTGTTGAGAATCGTGTCAATTTCCCGCCTATTTGTGCAAGCCATGCTGATCCGAAATGACATGTGGGGTTATTTCTCCGGTGAAGGAGACATGAAATTGAAGCTACTCACGCTAATGCTCATGTAAAGCCTCCATAAGAGCTTTGACATCTTTCAACGAGCCATCGAGTCCCGAGGTACCCTTCCAAGCATCGACGTACTTAAAAAATATCTTCGAAACTAGCGAAGCTATCAAGGAACAACCGGAACAACACTGCGCCATGTACGTGAACCACAAGAAGCCGAAGCCCAGGTACAACAATTAAAAGCTTCAACCGGCGACAAGGACACAAACCAAGGTGGGGCCTAACAACGCCCCAGATACAAATGCAGTAACTGCAAAAATCTCAATCACAAAGCGGCAGAGTGCTTCAAGAAGGCGAGAGACAAGAAGGACAAGGCCAATAACGTGAAGGAGGCTTGGGTCGTGACAGAGATTTACAACCTGCCACGTAACTATACGAATATGGTACACATCTTCTCAGGATTCACAAGCGATCTGAACCTTGCCGATGGAACCCTCACTCCGGTTACAGCAAACGGTAATATCAACGTCGCAGTTCAGATCGGCAACAAAACCAAGATCATCAAATTGGAGAACACCCTGTTCGTGCCCCAGCTGAACAACCAACCTTCTATCGATCTCAAAGCTCGTCAGCAAGGAACATATCGCCGTGAAGGACAAACATAGAGAAACCAAGCTGGCATCGAAACGCAGCGGCAACTCGTTTTATCTGACGACTTCGCAAGACCACGCCTTTACAATTACCTAACGCTCCGATGTCGACACTTGGCACAGACGCCTTGGCTATTTAAAGGAACGAGATCTCATCGTCATGAGCAAACACGACCTGTCCGCCGGTCTATAATTAAAAACAACAAAATTTACCCCTTGCGAAGTTTTTACTGTCACTAAAATGTCCTCTTCTCGTTTTCAGATTTGCAAACAAAGATCTGCCAAAATCTTGGACCTACCTGGTGCACTCCAACGTCTGTGACCTCATGCGCACCGAGTATTTGCACGGTGCACGTTACCTTGTCACATTCGCCGACGATCATAGCAGCTGCGACGAAGTGTACTTCATGCGACAGATAGGAGAGGTACTGGAGAAGTTCAAGTTCTATAAGGCGATGGTGGAAAATCAGAAAAATTGCAAGATTCCAGCGTTGCAGTCGGACAACGGTAGAGAATTCTGTAACAAGGTGCTCGATAAGTTTGTCGTCGACGCTGAAATCCAGCGACGCCTGGGTGTGCCACACACGCCCCAGCAGAATGGGATCTCTGAACGCCGTAATCAAACGTTGGTGAGAACCGCCAAATGTGTCTTACTACAGGTTGGGCTAGCCCCCGGGTTTTGGGTGAAAGCTGTATGTACGGCCAACTTTACCAAAAATCGATGCATCTCAAGTTCCCTCGGAACCAATTAACATGAAGCTACCTACTCAAAACCAACCGATTCTTCCTGAAGACGTACTATTGCCCGCGTCCGATGACGAAGAATTCCGTGGCTTCCCGCCAACAATGCCTCCATCTGGGAACGTACCGGAACCCGTTTTGGTCAGACGTCCAGGACGTCCTCGAATCATAAGGATCCAAAACCGCAGGCGATCAAAGAAAGAATTTAACCTTCAAACTACCGACGCCCCCCGCGATCGACCCCAGAATGCTGCACCAGATCTTCCACAGTTGCTCCAAACATATCGACATTCACTACCATTTCACTCGTTAATCACTCAAATAACAACCCATCGATCTCCAGTATCTCACCACAGAAAAGATGTCAGCCGACGCCTTGACTAGAGCACTTCTAGGCCTCAAGTTCCAGTTTTGTTTCGATATCATTGGACTTCGCCCGGTCCAGAAACACAAATAGGCCATCGATTGAAAGAAGATGTTGAGAATCGTGTTAATGTTCCACTTATTTGTGAGCGCTTTGCGCATGCCCCCCTTTTTTATTTTGTTTTTGTACCTCGCGATCGTCACGCCCTAACTTCGTTCGTCACTCTTTTCTTTTTCCCATTCTATTTTGACTCTTTAAAGTGTCCGGTTCATTTCTTCTGTATTTTCATTAACAAGTTTCTCTGTTACTCAATAAACACAATCGTATAGATAATCGCTTGCTTTATTTCGTCAATCCCTAACTTTAACATTAGTGCTATATATTTTTAGATATATACTTAAAATATGTTTTTAATGACTTTTATTTCACATATTATAATTCTTTGTGTCCACCTAATGCCCGATCAATACTTTTCAATTACAGACACTGTCGATACATTGTTCTATTTTCCGCTCGTGACTTCAACTATTACGTTAGACTTGCGAATATAGGTGCTTATGTTTAACAAAGTAACGAAAGAATTTGTGACGTTTTAATTATCGGGTGAAACTTTGAGAATGGCGAAATGGACGTTCCTCCAGTAGAAGAAGCACATTCAGGAGGTCCCATATTACCTTTTGTTCTGATAAATGATGAAGCGTTTCCACTAATAAACTATTTAATGAGACCTTATCCTGAAAAATGTAATTTCGATAAGGAGAGAAGCCTATATAATTATCACCTCAGTAAAGCACGGACTTTTAAGTTACAAATGGTGAATGTTCAGAAAACCGATAAAAGACAATCTTGAAAATATGAAAAAACGACAACGATGGCTTGACATTAGTTTGCACAAATTTTGATTGTTTCAAAAACTTTGGCTCTTACAACCTCTTTAATTTTTTCTTTTTAAACTTTGGAATCATACATCAGGATTTTTTTCCATCGTAGGGCCGACTCATTCTATTATTCGGTTTTGCAGAGTCGTGTACAATAGTTTACGTAACAAAAAAACGAAATATGTTTTGTTTTTGAATGTTGTAAATATATTTACAATTTGTTTTAAAGTACACCGCGTGTACAAATGAATTTTAATGGTGACGAATATGTCATAGCTTGATGTGATTTTTTGCGGACAGGCCGATCTGGCTCTCGTCAAAGGTTATAAACAAGTCACTGATTTTTACTTTTTGCTAGAAACTAATAACAGTTTTATTTGAGGACGAATGTATTATGGCTAACGACACGCGCTTCGTGCTTCTTGCTACAATACTAATTGAAAAGAATTCTAATTTCGAGTTTGTCCGTTTTTTTAAAAAGAGTGAGAGTAAAAAAACAAAAGAAATGAAATTAATAAAATCTAGAATCTAGAAACTTGGTACGTTTTGATTGTTTCCAAGCATAATAATTTGTAAATCAGGTCGGAGTGATGAAAAAATATTACCAACTTTCCACACATTATTTTCTTGAAGTACTAATTACATTTTTATACTTTGATAAAAAAATTTATAAATTCTTATAAATTTTAGCACGTCATAAATTAAAATCTGATCTTAAAATTGAACTATTAAAAGCTACCTAACCGAATTCGAAATTTTGCCATTTTTTAACCGTCCTTATTTTCCGTAATTTTTATCAAAAACGGTTATTTTTCTTACGAAATTGAAGCTAATAACTCTTCTTTCAAAATGTCATGAAAAAAGTTATCAAAAAAAAACATTTAGTGTAAACATCCTGTTCATAGGTATGCATCTTTAGATCTGTTCATTATATCTAAATGAATTGAAAATGTCTGTTGAAGTCAGTTTTTTCTAAAATTGGTCTGATAGCATTAAAATTACCGACAATATCATGAATTGACGCTGATTCTGTTACTCTTTTGCGCTATTTTTTCCATAAATAAATGCATTCATACATGTTTTCAATAAATCATTGCATTTGTCCAAATTCTACTACAGCGTTAAATAAAATTAAAATGTGATACAGTATATAATATTCTTTCATTTTTTTTAAATTATCAACTTAGATGAATGTATGTAATTGTGATTGTTCACCGATAGAGGCTGTGCGAAACACAACGTAATTCGAAGGACCAATGTGAATTTTATATCTAAAAAATTTAACCAAAAAATTGTTTATAACAATTTACAATTTTGTGTCAACAATTTAATTAAATATAAAGCGCTGATTCGGTTTCGATAGTTCCCGCGAATTTATAAAACCAACAAATTCTGCTGCCAGAATCGAGCAATGCCAGTGCGTTGCTCGGGCGCGCAGCCTGTCATAGTGCGGCGCGGCGACTAAAGAGAGGAGCGAAAAAGCGGGGGAAAAAACATGACGGTACAATTCTAAATTCAAATTAAATTTATTAAATAAAAATATCAGAAATTAAATTTTTGAGCTCGGTGACTGGCGTCTCGGATCCCGAGCAACACTTGTTCAGCTGTGAACAGCAGTGTTAACCGCAAATTAGATTTCACGGAGATGCAGGTCCCATAGGCGATGATCATGCTCAACAAAAGCAGTAATAATTAGTTTCGCGGTTCTATTGCATTTTTCCGTAGGGTTCCATTCAGGATGATATGGGGGTATAGTCGACTGTTTCATCCCCAAATACTTGATCATTTCATCTATTTCCTTATCACGAAATTCTGCGCCATTATCAGTCAGAAAGACCTCAGGAACTCTCCAGTGGTATGTGATTCTTGACTCAAATGCCTCTCTAACTGATTTTCCAATGGCCGTACCCAAAGGCATATTTGATCAACTCTACAATATCTTTATAGATTCCTGGTCAATAATACAAAAATTCGACTATATGATTTTTTTTCTACTCCCAAATAACCTAAGGTCGGTATATCATATCCCTAACTCACAACTTTTTCTCTACGATTTCCAGGAACAGCAATTTTCCATGCATTCATCTAAACCATATCTTTAGAAACATCCACACGTAACCTTAATTTTCTGATTCCATCAACTTCTAAAATACCATCATAAGGCAAATTAAATAAAATTCGAAATTTTGTAAAGACACACTGACTCAAGAATTTCACCTTAGTTTTCTAATAACTAAGAATCTTTTCCACAAATTCATTAGCCATTCTCACATTTACATTATTATTCGCTGAAACCTTTACGTTATTTTTAATTAAGAAGAACTTAAATATGAGTGTATCGAGCCAGTATCTAAGGATAATTGTATTTCTCTATCCTCGGATTTTAAATTAATAAACGGTCTATTATCTCGATCCCCATAACGTATTTCTCCACATTCCGTTATTTTATTCCCGATCGTTTTACTGGAATTCGATTCATTTAATTCTGTATTTTGACACAAATCAGTGTGGGCAGATTATATCGCCGTATTTAATCATTTTTTGAACTTGAATTTAAAGGTTGACACGAGTAATTTCTCTTTGTCACTTCACGTTCACTGCACGAAAATCAAAAAATTTTCAAAGCCTCTCTGTACAGTCTGTGAAACAATGACCTTCACATAAACAATTCCGGCAAAAAATTTTATTTGGTGCCTTGCTTAACGAACTTCCTGATTCTTCATTTTTCTAGACTTACTCTATTTTTAGCTGACTTATTTCACAATTCCTGAAAATATAATTTCGTGGGTTTATTTACTTTATTTTACGTATTAATCGTTTCACTTTTGATTTCTGTAACTTCCCAGGATATCTGACTTTACTCAAATCATCACGTTTGTCCCTATGTAACAAATAACAAACCTCACTTTGATCGACCAAATTACTATCACTCCACTGTACATTCTGATCCTGAATCAAAGCACGATACAAGCGAACGAACTGACCGACAATTTGGACATATGTACCGGTTGATTTTAGACCTGTTAACCTAACCCACGCTATAATTTCGGTAACTTCAATCTCATTTAGTCATTCGCGCACACTCAATTCGTCGGGAAACTCTTTTAATAAACTCACCAGTTGCTGATCTTTATTTCAAGCCATCTCTCCAATTCTCAGGCTTCGTACTATCTCCCCGCTTTCGTCGCGGGGAGTCAAAGCATTGGAGCTTTTTTTTAAACAATATTGCATGCAGTCAACAATTAGAAATAACTAACACCGTGAAAACGTTTTAAAAGATAATTATTATTCAATAAAATGAGAATTTCAAATACAAACTAAAAGTCTCAAATGCATTAGGTACTGAAAGATCATTTAATTTAAAATTACAAAGCTTCCAAATTACAAATTACAGGAAACGAAAACTAAAGAAAACCTGATAATCCTGAAGTTTTCTCAAAATCAAAAGTTGCCATACAGGACCCTCAGCAACTCGAAGTTTAGCCTTAGAAAGAGGTAACTCTTTCTGAGTTAATTAATTAACTCAGAAAGATATAAATTAACTCTATTAATTTGTGTTAATAAATTAATTGTGTAATTTTTTTTACAAACTTATTGTATTATTAATTGTTTTCTAACTTTTAATTTTTGGATTGAATGTAAATAACTTTTAACATTCTTCCATGTAAATAATTCTATAAAAGTTTAAAATTGCACGGTCGTTTACGGTAGGCATGACCAAGTTCTCTAAAAACCGAGTTAACGAAGAGTGTATTTCGAATGCATGTTTATATATTTTGATTTTGAATAACGGTTAAATATTGGAAATAAACCGTTGCTGCTTAATTTTCTTTGTGCGATAAAGCCAATAATAGTTATATTACATTGCTTATAATTAAAAAGATCTCTAATATGAACGAATTTGTTGGAAAAATGTTATTTTCTTATAAAGAAATTGGAGTATCTCTTTAAAATTTATCTATAATTTTTATTAAATTCAAGTGTTCCATTTTTTCACTTTTCAAAATTTTAGTAAAATTGAAAATAATTTTAAAAAATAATTATTACGAAATGCTGTATTTATGGACTTTAATTCTTGCATTTTTACATCTGTCATTATTTCAAATTGAGAATGAAGTTGAATACAGACAAAAAGTACCAAAAAATATAGGCATTAATGACGCAAACTGTGTATTATGACAAAAAGTATAATGTTTATCTTATTTAATTATGTTATTCATTATTATAGACATTGTACGAGTACAGACCAAACAAAGAAGAGCTTCAACCTCATATAAAAGAAGAAATAATTAAAATGTTAAATACGAAAAGCGATGTCAAACACATCCAACAATATGTAGAAGTAAAGTACAATTATGACGGTAATCTAAAATATCTAAGAAACGTAGATGCAGAACGAAGAAGAAACTCGAACAATAATGTTTCGTTTTTTCTTTACATTAAATATCATACACTACTCTGACAAACAAAGTTTCGATTAGTAACTTTTCGGACTGCCAACCTAAAATTCATCATTTTTATAATTTTGTAATATATATGTAACATTTTAAAAATTCGACCTTAAAAATCTGATTCATTTTTGTTATAGTAGCGAATAATCAATATCAGTTTACCAACGTTTTTGACGCGCCTACTCCTGCATTGATTGAACTTTAAAGAATTGTTTTTTTGTACCGCTGAAATGAAAAAAGCTTGGGGTGAAATTGTATTTCTTGATGGGACATACAAATTGCTGTCAACGGATTTCACCCTCATGATTTTTTTAGTAGAGGATTCTGGTACCAGAAGTGAAGTTGCTGGTATAACATTATTAGCCCAGGGACTATTTATATATATATAAAGACCAAACACTGAATGGGCCCACTTGAGGCATAGAATTCATCATTTTATAACTACTCTACATTTAATCCTGTATGGAAGAACAAACTTTGTCAAAATCCATTTACAAATAATTCAGTATTATACAATTTTTTATGTCGCGTATTTTATGTAACATAATAATGTCAATATAAGTGTCTTCTAGATTCACCAAACAACATATTACACTGGTTTATTACTTTGTTTTCATTATTTATATTTTGAGGATAATGAGGTAGTCTGTATTACCTGGAGTCTTCGAAACCCCATTTCGATGTTCCAACAATTTGTACACGGTTTTCGGTCTTTATCTATCTTGCCACCGAAGAATAAAAGTGGAAAAATAAAAAAGTGGTAAATTTGAAAATACTCAACCCAATTATTTTCATTAGGGTTATAAAATAAATTACGACCAAATAAATTATCGTGATAAATAAATTGAATGTTATGACAAAAACAAACAAAAAATAATAAGAACGAAAAATAATAATTTTAAAGATATATTTAATTCACAATGCACTGTAGTATTTCTAGTCGATCACATTCAAATATCAAAATAAATATAATAATAAGGCCATCAACTCTATTTGTTTTGCGTTATGTTCGCATAGCAAAAACCTTCAAAATTATTGCATAATCTCTCAATACCCAGAGGGTCAAGTAAATAAAATTAAATAATTAAAATACACACTTTAAATCTCACTAATATCACACATAATTTTGCAAACTCGACAAAACTATAATATTATATATAACTTAGAACATCAAGAAAAGTTGGATTAATAAATCATCACATGACTAACAATTCAATCAGCTCAACTCAATTAATTAAAAGAAACGTTAGAAAACCCACAAGCAATGTGAGTCGCGGCCTGAAAAAGGTATAAAAGGCATCCGAACTCCCAGAAAATGGCGGGTTCGTGACACGTTTCCGAACTAAGTTGTTGGATCTTTTTTGCAGTTACCTCCTTCTCTGGATCCTTCAGTCCCACCAAAAGGTTGGCATCAGTACTTTGAAGGTCTTCCACATGACACTAGCACTCACCGGCACGAAGCTCGAGCACCTCACGAGAAAAATTTGTCGCAATTCGCCAAATAGCGTCCTTTAGCATTTTTCACTAATTGATGCAACAGAAAGAGTGACAATCTAGGCTCATTTTCGAGCTTTCGCCTTCATGTTGCCCCTCCGCTGCATAGATAATTTGGAGCGGGGTATGCGCAAAAGTTCCAATTTGGATTTCAGCGCTTGATCACTCGATACATCAGTCGATAGCTAGTAGATTCCAAATTCTGACCCTAGGTGGCGTTTTTGGTCTCATTTTGAGTGTTGAGGCTGATTTGTTTACCACTGTCAGCCTCACGCCAACATAACCTCGAACGCCGGCTCTGCTTCTCCGTGGCTTGTCCGGTCGACCGGGAATCTCCTCCAGTCGACACATCGCACAGTGCTAAGTGCCAGAGCACTCAGGCCACATCTCCTGTCTTCTCGTGTGTGTCGGTTGCATTCTCCCTGATGCGTGCCTGCATCCGCCAGAGTATTCCAGGAGCAGTCCGGTGACGAATCCAGTTACACATTAACACGAAAACTTAACATTTAAAAATAATGACCCTGACCCGCAGTGGTTGTGGGTTCTCACTAAACGCAAGTAATATATTTAATCCAATCGAAATTATCGCAAAATTATTAATTTAAATATAGTCGACTCAACTTAATCATTTCATTTTTAATTAATATTTTATTTTCCATTTTAGCAAATATTTTGTGAAGGCAAAATGCCACGTCACAGTCTATAGTCATTGGTTAGCTCAAGAAGATCGTCCAGCAGTAGAGTGGTTAGCCAGGTGTTTTAAAGAAGTTCACAAAGAAAATTTCAATAAGATGCAATGTATGATGGCAGATAAAGATCTCCTGGAAAAAGATGTATTAAAAGAAATTTATCAAGTTCCGGTTTGCATTTGCCGATATCATATTTTAAATACTTTTTCACTCAATATCGCTAACTTTAAAATAAAATCAGTTTTAAAAGATGAACTACAACAAATACTTCTGTATATGGTGTAAAGCACATCAGAACGGTAATATAACCAATACTATGATGAAATGAGAAAACTACTCGATGGAAGAAAAAATGAGGAATTGGTTAAAATTCAAAATTATTTCAAAAATAATTGGCATAACATATGAAACAAGTGGACTACTTTTAGTATGAATAAATCTAATTTTATGGATTTCTGTTTTAGAAAAAAGGAGCTCACTACTTAAATTTTTGACTAGCTTTTTCACATAGCTTACATCACATAACTATGAAAGCGGCTAGAAGACAGTGAAAGATCTTCTAAAAATATTAGTAAACTCAGTAAAAGTGTTCCTGCAAATTTAAACCAATATGCAATGGTTTTAATGACAGAACCTTTGAAGCATTTACAAGACGGATTTGCTAAAATTGAATTTTTATTACTTTAAAAATAAGTGGAAAACACATACGTAATAAGCGATGAAAATGATTTCCTAGCAATTACACCTGATAAATATGAATTTAATTTTAGAAAATCCATGCTTTTACCATGTAGACATATTTTTTTCGTTAGAAAACAGCTTGGATTGCTTTTTTTCTAATAATGTGATTGCTGAACGTTGGATGCAATCATATGCGTGCAAAAATAATCATAGATTTCATAAAACAGAAACTTCACAAAAACAAGACTTATCGATAATTCAACAACGCTTTGTACAATAAAAGCTGCTAAATTAAAGACGATGAGTGTCATCGTCGATCTGAGATATCATCGATCTGAGATAATTTTGAATGAAACAAAAGAACTAGCTAAATTATCAAAAGCTAAAGAAAAGTAGCGAGTCTTTTCTTCGAGCGAATTGGAGGCTTTGAATGAAAAATCAATTGAAGGTTATTCAACTAAGTCAACTAGGTCTACTATTAACAATGATTTG
>JABFQD010002243.1:0-15705 GCA_022817045.1 Psix sp. ZL-2020
CAGATTAAACATTTTTACCAAAAATATATTATGAAATCGATCTTATGATAAATTTATATTCAAATGGAAAAAATGAAACAGATTTAAGTGAAAATACTTTCTGTAAGTATATACCTGTCAAGTATATATCATATACTTGATTTTAGTTAAATGATTTTTTTCATCGTAATAGGTATTTTTTCGTTTATTACAGTGAATTTCCGGAATCTTTTTTCATCGAAATTCTAAATATAGTAAGTAATAAATAAAGGTAAAAGAAAATTGAAGTTGAGCGAAAAAATGATCTTAATTGAATGAAATGAATAGTACGTGAATCAATCAATTTATCTTCCTGGAAAGGTCTAACTAATTTAATGCAACGTCACTGGTGATGGTAATTGAGCGTTGACATTAATTTATATTCAATTTTGAATTAGACGAGCATTTTTTGTGCGCCGAACACAGATTGGTTGCGACATGATAATCGCTCGGTAATGACATTCTCGCAACAACGAGCATTTTGCAAGTACACGCGCGGAGGTTTCATTTGCTTGCGTGCATCGATCCTGGCTCTGTTGCAAAACCAACAAATTGTCTGGCCACTGCCGAGAGCCTGTTTTCTCATCCCAAAGAATGTTGCTGCTGTTGCTTCCTCCGCCAAGTAGATCAGTCGCCGTTGACCTATTGAAATCTTGATTTCAACGTTACACCGCACAAACCGGACTTTACGTAATTCGAACAATCCACTATTCTACATTTATTTATTACACGCTATCAATTTTATCGCAACAATTATTGTTTCATTTTATTCTTTTACTTTCCACTTTATTCATAGTCAACTATTAAGTTTTGTGATGTAAACTTCGATATAAATTAGATTTAGTCATTTATGTAAGTTTACCAATCTGATGACATGGAATAAAGTTCATCGATTAAAATTAAATGCGTCAAGGAAGATGAATTATTCGAAAATTGCAATTTCAAAAATTACCATAAATTGAATTATTTTCATTTTTATCATTTGTATATAGTAACTTTCATAAAAGTATCTAGCAATTTTTATTCGCCAAGTAAATATTTTAAAGTAAAAAATATTTTTCTTCTCTACGGACTACAATTCAAACTTTCTTTCTTTTTGTAAAATTTAAAAAATATATAAATTTAGTCGGTTTAAATATTTTTCTAATCTAAATACTCTAAATTTTCTCAAATTTAATCTATTACGAACATAATAAATTTGTTTTTTTATTATACATTTAAATTATTAAATAACGTGTTTAAATTTATGATCAATTTAATACAAATCTTAGTGTACACAAACACAAAAACGAGATGCAGGCTTGGAACAACAATCGAGGCATTCGAATTGAAATGTGTGAATTGCCATTGTTTATCATCCCGTGGTGCACTTGCTGAGAAATAAGATGCATTTATTAGCGCAGTGCGAATAAGTTATCGTTTTACTGATCGACGAGCGATCTTGACATTAAAAGTTGCGGGGCCTCGATTCGCTTTGTGCCGAGCTTTCCCACCTCCGGGAAATCATTGCGCAGCATTTTTTGTTCGCTGAGCTAGGACCACAGCCTTTCAATTAATCCGGCGTAATGGCGCCGACCTTTTCATCTCGAACAATCGAAATAACACACTGCGAGGATACGAGATCGATTGTTATTCTTGTTGGGTTCAACATTGTGGCGATTTCATATAGATGCAATTTGTTTACTCATAACAAAGCAAGTGAAACTTGCGCGGTTACATTACTTTTTTTTACTGAAATCGTCAAAACTTTATTATGTTATGTACAGATTGACAATTTTTCACATTATGACTTTTTAATATCTATTTTATTTGGTAATTTGTTTAGCAATGAAGATTGCAGTAGAAAGTTCCTTAGTAACTTTGCAATTGTTTCTTTACATGAGAAATTACGAATATAACTATAAACTCATGTGAAAATAAATTTATGATTCTGAGAAAAAAAATAATTATATGCATATTTTGTTATAAAAATAAAGAAAAGATGAGTCATTTGTAATAAAGATTAATATATACGTTATGTAAATGATGTTATTAATTGCATAAGATTTTAATAGAAACATCTGAAACAGTTAAATAGTATACAGTTCAAATATATTTTATTTTTATCTAACTTGTCAAATATAATTGTTCTGAAATATCATCGTTCATTAAATATATTCTGTGTTGTGTACATTGTTTTTATCAATTTATTAGTTTTATAGTTATAAATCTCATTTAAATTTTTTCATAGATCAAATTATGAAGTGTTTTTTATACCTATAAAAAAAGAAAATCTTTTTTATAACACACCAAAGGATAATTTATTTATATTCTCAACATGATTACGTCGTTTTATTTTATAAATAAACTCTTGTAAGAGAGTTTAAAATCCGATCACGAAACTTGTACAACAATTATGCGGATTTTTGTAAGCTGGATTACCGCTAGATTATATCGGTTCTTGGACATTTTCCTAGACTTTTCTTTTTCATACCAATAGCGTACTATATTTATTTCTATCGAAAGATAACTCGTGATATTTTGTAAAAAATATATAACTTATTCGGGAAATAGAATTTTTATATTTTTAATCACAAAATTTGAGACAATGTACTGGTAAAAATTCTATATTTATACTTACTAAAATACAAAAAAAACTGATTTCAAATATTTATTTCGAGTACAAATTTTATCGTTTCGTTCATACAAATATATTGTATATAAATAAAACAAACATATTTTTTGCAGTGTATTCTATTATTTTTGTGAAATTCTGCTAAATGAAATTGGAGCGAAATCTGTAGAATGAAGGGTAAACGTGGACTCGAGGAGACTTTGGCCGGCTGATAATTTGGGCAGTGACCGTATCGGGTGACGTGAGTCACGGTTTTGAGACGCCGTGCTGCAGGACCTGGTTCAGGCCGAGCGACCATGCGTGACCCCATCCGGCGTAACACAAACATACGTCGCCTATTTCTACGGGAAACTAAAAGGTTACGCGCCCACCTAGTATAGCGCAGCGGTCTATTCGCGATGCTTCTAATTAAATACCATAATCATTATCATCGCTCATTTCGGTGACAGACATTTTGTCTTTTTACGTATTGTCATGCAAAAGCACTTTTCCATACCAAAACCGCCAAATCATGGCTTTTAAACGGCTGACTATGCTGATATTTTTAGATATTCATTCATCGACTCAAAACTGACTCAGGTTTAAATTTCTGCACACATTCAAGTTTGATTCCATTGTAAAATTACAACCGATTGTGATGTCCTCTCAACATCTCTCCAACTCATCCACCTTTTATCTTCCCCCTACCCTTTCATTTATTCTCACGATAATAAATTTCTATATACTAAAAAGATACTAAGTATTTTTAGTATGATCAAAGTTTGTGAAATATCCTTTTATGACGAGTTCATTTATTCGCTAAAAGGTGGCGTCAAAAGTTCCAATGTGTCTAACAACAGGACGAGTCCAAAAACTAGCACATTAAATTGTATGCCTGGCCGCGCGTTAATTAGCATCAAAATACAGGCAGCGTGAGCCGTAAAGCGATCGTCGAAATAAAATGCGAGTTCTTCGGCGCCGTTCGGAATCGTAACAAGTGCAATAATTACGCCAACGACTCAGGCCTCTTTACGTTCAGATGTTAATGATGGAAAGAGATAATGTTTATCCCTATGGCGAGGTCCTCTGCCTTACTTGTTGTTTTTAATCGTTGGTTGCCGATCGCAGAATATCTTTTGCAACTTGTCGGCTTTCCGATCTATTCTCGTCATTGTATGCTAATGCCGTGCATCGAAATCTTTCCGCAGAAAATACACTTATTCGCCGTCAACGATTGTTAACCGGTGTGCGTTTTTCTTCCAAGGTAGCAACAATTAATAGAATCGTTCGCGTCATTGACATTTGTTACATTCGAGCTGTAATTTTGATAACGGTTTTCTGGTACAACCATTCCTTTGTTTTCAGTTTAAACGGTTTTGGGCTTTGCTTCGACTCAATTATTCTTTCATAGAATATTCTTATCGCTATCAGATCGGCAGATGATTCCATCATTCTCAGTAAAGGTTTCTCACATTTCTATATGCTAGTTTTTGTTGAAATGCATGTTTTACTATGTGTATGTTCGACTTTACATGTTGGAAAAGGTTTTTATAGATTCAAAACAATGCGGCTCGACTTTTGAAACTCATGTATTTTTGTATATGTATGTGACAGTAAAAAAATGTGCGTTGAGGAAATGCATTGTTTGGTATCATCGGTATTGATTTTAGGTGTATGTAATCAAGGTCACGGCAAATTATTGGTGCAAAGTAATGCATTGATCTTTGAAATCAGGCACCAGCCATGTATTTTATTCGCAACATTAAGATTTATCAAGATACCGATCAAGTGCTTTTAGTATAAGATGTAAGGCAACTAAATTCTAATGTTTCTCGCATTAACTTGCATGTGAAGAAAAATATTAAGTTACAATGTTGCTGAGCTACGCTGATGTGACATAAAATTCTTTTTGCGGATTACTAACCGCTAACATAATTTTCGATGTAACTATAAAGATCATTTTTATACGCGTATCGCATAGCATCTAGTGAGTATAATATAGTATGATTAGAATCATTTTAGTGTTTCATTAATTTAAATGAACACTAACTAAGATGTATTAAAATATGCATGTTGAAATGAATAAGAAGATTTATATATAATTGATTGATTATACAGGTTGGTTGTAAGTAAGAATATAGACACAAAAGATACGCAAAATCATCCAGCTGATACAAAAATATATAACTGAAAAGTCAATCAGTCCTATTACTGAAACATTGATTCAACTTTCATGAGCCAATTATCACCGGCTAAAAAATACTTTTTTTTTTCTTACTAGTTCACTAATGTTAACTGGCTAATATATACTTTGAGGTAACTTTAGTTATTATCAAGTTTTTACTACAGATGGAACACCCGATCTCGTACGTTCTTTTCAATTAAAGATGAAGAAATGTTTTTTTGGCTATATATTTTCTATTAGAAGTATATTCAACTTTGGTGGTTGAATCTATACATATGTTAATAAAATTGAAACACAGTATAAATCTATAAAAAATCATCTTTTAATTCTATTATAATACAAAATTTTGTTATAATAGACATAAACAGCATAATAAGTACACAGTTAAAAAATATCGATTAAAAAGTAAGAATAACTGTTTTTTTGTTCGTTTGTCGTCGATTTTTAATAATTTATTACATAAACCAAAAACAACTTTTGAACTGATAAGTAAAACTCTGACCTTCTCCTACACAATCTAAAACTTCAATTACTAGTTTAAAAAACAACACACTCACTTCATTACAATTACAATTAGTATTAAACAAGAATGAATAATATAGTTTACCTAAAATTGCTAACGCGATTCACCATTAGATGCGAACAAGATAATGATTTTGTTCCCCCTAAAGCTGCATTTTCTGCGCGAGGTAATAAAAGTTGATGAAGCTCCTTCAGGATTTCCCAACAAAAAGCATATCTACGCGATCGGTCACGTTAGATGGTAGCCGGCTGTCCGCTAAAACGTGTCGGATCTGTTGGATCGGCGGGCTTGCACGGCGGGAATGTCGATCGCGCGCAGGTTTTGTCGCACGCGACGTGCGTTCTCCGGCTGCATTCGATTATTCGCATCTCTCTCAGTTGTATCTAATTTTCATGACTTCGCTGAAGAGACGTGCCGCTAGGAATTTGAACTGCTAACCGCGAACAAAGGCCTTTCACTCGCACGCACGCGGATACGCCTTGCGACCCACACAGCCTCGGCTTTCGGATCAGACCACACGCGTACCACTCGAGCGAAAATTTATTCCCGGGCTTCATTCACTTTTTTCCGCTTTTTTCGCCCGCTGTATATATATTTATTGGTCTGGCAGTTCTATATTGGCTGCAACACTTGTTTCGGCGGATCATCAGTGCAGACCTTTCGGCGAGGTCGCTAGGACGGTAGTGCCGGTCATGTTTGACTTACGATGCCTGATGGTAATTTATAAAAGTGATTAACAGCGCTGTTTCGCGTTGTAATGTGCATTGTAATGCGATGGATTACATTTCCAAGCCGAGTTGAAGGAACAATGATCCGTCTCGCGGTTAAGCCGAGCGTCATTTATTTTCCACACCGAATCATTTCAAGCTCGAGCTGCTCTCATGCGAAAATTAAAATTGCAATTATCATCCCGGGTTTCATCATGAATTATTGCACTTTTTGTTTTAAGCGCATCGGCTAAATCGTATTTCACGCTACACACAGCTAGATGGTACGTTACGAAACATGTTTGGTATCTTTTACATAAAACGTGTTGTGAAAGTCTCGCGAAAAATATGAAGGTTAAGTAGGGTGATATCATTCTTAATGATGGGCCAGCATTCTGAGGGACTCAGAGGTTTGCACATGGTGTAGGTGATATTAGACAGAAAACAGATAACCGGTAGCTGACAGAATTTTGCTTTTTTGAACAAAGTCTTATCTAAATGAGAGTGAAATCGATTCTGGAATGAGAATAATCTAAAAATGCCGGAAATAGATTTAACGAATTAATTTTATGATGATTATTTTCAATGTACGATTAGTATTTTGATAAGAATTTGAATAAATTAGATTTTCAGACAAATTTTGGAAGAAAGTTTTAATTTCTTATAGGTAAAAAAAAGTAGTTTGGACGAATAAAAATGGAATATTAGATATATTTATGCAAGAAATAGTAAATGTACGCATGTTAATTAACATTTTAATAATATTTTTTATTTATTGTAAGACATTTGATAATGCATTCTCATAAATGTTAATAAGAGCACATATAAAACTATAATTTAATTGGCCAATTCAACTTCGATTGGATTTATAAACTGAATTTAAATTAGTTCCTCGATTATCCTCAATCACTTTGATCATATACTTACAATTTTATGTGTTATTTAATCTCACTTAACTACATCTTATGAATTCAAATTTGACATTTTCAGGCTGTGCATTCAGACTTCTTAAGCGCCACCTGATGTGAAAGTCGAGTATTATATATACCTTAAACTAATGTTCTATAATGAATGAATAGCTTCAACAAAGTATTTTACACTTGATTTCGGCAAACCTTCGTCTTTTATTTTCTCCCCGCTTTTTTCCCATCATTTATTCAATATACAAATGATCGTCTCAACTATTTATTATACTTCAGTAATTACTACATACAAGTACCACTTAAAACCTATGCGTCACTTACGCACAGCATGTGATTTGAAAATACAATTTTCACAATTGAAATGAAAGAAAAAATGAATTGTGAGTACGTTTTCCGGTGAAAACAGCACGTCATGTGCGTATAAATTATCGACTTTGACGTATTGTAGTTCTATTCAGCGACACGCTACCGTTTTTCGCCAATGATACATTTGCCAACTTAGCTCGAAAGAAAAAACAGTCGGCGAAAAAAATTTTGACTTTTTCGTTGCGAAAATGAGTGCAACTTTTTCAACAACACAGCTGCAAAAAATGACGTAACATTCTTTAAGGGGAGAGATCGCGATAGAAAAAAGCGAACGAAAAAACGAATGCATTGCTCGCGAGCAAAAAGCGAAAAGAGCGCGGAGAAAAAAGGGCCGCGCGATTTGAGCGCGCGGAGTCATTAAACTCGAATCAGGCCATTAATGTGGCCGAGGTACGTCTTAATTCCGCCGCGACTGACATCATCATCCGTCAAAACTAACGACGCTTCTCGCACCTGAGCGGGCTTGTTATTTCGCGCGCTTCAATTGGCCGACGTGAGAACGCGTCGCGTATCATCGTTAGAGCTGATTGGCCTTTTTAGAACTGACTTTTCAACCCCATCAATCGAAGAGCCGGGGGGTGATTCGCGCTCGAGATAAACGTTTTTCGCGTCATTGCGGCTTTTTTGTCCGGCCGAGGTAGAAAGCTTATTCTTTTTACATGCAGTCTTATGTTTTAACCATCAGAACCTGTTTGATGATTGGACTTTATGTGCCGCGCGACTTTGCGCCGCTGCTTGTATTCCTTTTGCTCGGCTCCTCTTCTACGGCGAGCTCTTTTTTGTCGCGCCGCGCGCGCTTTTCGCCAAACGGAAATAGACATCCCGATGGAATGTTTGTAATTGTGCTCTCGGCGATCGCCGATCAATCACGATCGCTCACCGAGAAATGATTGTTATGATGTGATAAGTGGCCAGGGATCCGTGCGCTTGGAAAAAGAATAGCTTTATGAGAATGCTGGAACGCAGCTTCGCACTTGGTTGACTATATAAAATTGTACTTAATGTTTTCTAACAAATGAAGTTATAAAAATGACAGTCGTTGCGATTCGTTTTGCGTCAAGATATTGCTTTACTGCTAACATTGTCGGAGCAATAAAATAGAAGATGTTTTTGACTGAAATAATTATTTCAATTTCTCAATAAGTATTAAATAAAAAGTTTGTGTATACTGTTATGATGCATCTATTAAAATTTTGTTTTTCTCCATCATAAAAAATTTTGTGAAGTTTTATCAGTGTATTGTTTTTATGATAATGTAAGAATGGAGAATAAAATGCACAAAGGAAAAATGTAACAAAATTTCGTACAATTATAACACTAGCTATTGAGTTTTGCAGCATCATTTTTTTCTTTCTTTTTATATTTGATTTTATTAGTAATTTTTTTACCAGATATTATTATTTTGTAATATATTTATATAAAAAATCAAATTATAACTGAAATGAAAATGAACATTTTTCTTTATTTTTAACAATCATATAAGAAGATATAGTAATTAATAAAGTAACTAATAAATAAAGAAATTATTATTGACGAAAAACTAATTATTAAATATGAATATTTCACAATATTTTACCAATAAATAGCTGTTTATTTGATAAATATCTAAAAGTGTTTAATTTGTTTTCCTATCTGATTTGTAAAATTCGATACAATATATATTTTTATCATATACTGTGATCTGTTTCATACACATAAGCATTAAACAACTCTATTTTAACAAATTCTGTCCTTGTGAGCAAGCACCTACTTAAGAATACCGTTCTTACTGTTAATTTTTTAAAAGTGCGATTCTTGATTGATTGCAAGACAAATAATGACTCCTCGTGATCGACAGCTGTTTATCATGTGACCTTTATCGGCGAGAAATCGCGGGCGAGAGATCTCAAAAATGACGGTTGAATAATGAATTAATGACAAATTAGCCGATTATCAATGATCGATGGTAACCGATTTTTCGCCTGGTCATATCAAAACTTGTATCACAAATATGTGAAATTGAATGTGCGTAACATTTCAATATCACAATCATTTTTAAAATGTCACGCAGAAATTCTGATGGGATCACGAGACTGGATATGTAAATGAGCGTGCACGATTAGAATCTATTAATCGAACGTCAGCGTGGAATTTTTCAATAGCTAACTTTTCCGTTTGGTTTTGTTTCAGCAATGTCAAAGTCTGACATCGGAGAATCAGAGATTGCAGGAAGCTCTGGCCGCGGCTCATGTTCCTCATGTTAAAGTGATCGACAACGTTTGCCTGCAGAGCCAGGTCGATACACTCCAATGGCAGCTCAAACAGGTTTGTTATTTTATATTTCTAGTTTGAGAATTATTCTTTGGAGCTTTATTGTCTTCCAGAAAGCAATGTCGATTCACTTGTGGGAACTGGATTATGCTTTCAGTCAGATATAACAAATTAAGATATATGTCGGTCGCTGCAATTATTCGTCATTATTACAAAAGTGACATAATTAACCTTCGAGGCTCATTATCAAGTAAAGATAGCAAGTTTGTTAAAATCTTTCCTTTGGGACAGGAAAAGGTTTTTTACTGTTTTTCGTAATTAAAGAAAATCTGTGAGGAAGTAAGACAAGATTTAAAGTTTGATTTAAAAGGCTGTTCTTTGGAGAGATTGATCTAAGTTTATGCAAAATACTACTGATTCTGTTCTGCCATGAATTATTGTTTTTTATTTAGCTAAAACAGGAATAACAGCATATTTGTTTAGGACACTCGATACTCAACTACAGAGGCTTCTTTCATTCAAATGTCAGACGTTAATCACACAATTTTTTGCAGATAGTTTACACTTGGGCTTGCTTCGAGTCTTTTTTGAATTTTCATTTTTAAGTGGCGCAATTGATTGACGTGAGAGAATTTCACTTAACAACTTTAGGGTTGAATAATTATTATATAATTTCAGAAATAGTAGAAAAAAAAGATTATATTAAGGGGAAAATTATTTCGATTTATTTATTATGAATATAATTTTGATTTAAAAATGATGATTTCTTAAAAAATTGGGTTCAAGTGAATATCAAAAGTGAAAAACATTTTATATTTCTAGATGGAGTCCAACAGAATGATGTACCGATCTGTCATGGAACAAGTGTTACGGTTTTTGGATCGAGCTCAAAAATCTTTGAGTCTTATCCACGAGAAAAATACAACGAAAGAGAAGAATGCGCGAGTCCCTCGCAGCAGAAGTGTACATGCAATGCACGATTCATCGCTCACCTCCTCATCGAGCTCCTGTTCGACGTCTTCCAACAACTCCCCACTGCCTAACTGCGGCTCACAAAACTCAGTTTCCGATTATTCAAGATTTACTAGAGCAAAATCTGTTACACACATATCACCATCTAATGGCAGTCTGGGCTTCAGAGAGTTTACTTGGTCCGTCTTACGTAGGAACGACCCTGCACACTTGACTACTCCCAGATTTAAAAAACCTTCCAAACACGAGCTTACAGCATCACAAGATATATCAGAAATGACCTACCAGGGCCCTAAAATGGCCGAAGTCGATCCTAATGAAATCCCACCTATGAAACTATCACAGGAAGCTTATAGGTTTGTTATCATTAATTTATTGTTCTTAATGAATATAAAAGGTTCCCTGAAGTCATGATAAGCATGAAATGTTTGAGAATATGACATAATGTTGTAATCTTTTTGTTAAATTTTTAATAAAAAAATTGAAATGTCAAAATTTGAAGAGATCTGTTTAAATACTAAACTTAAGATATTTCAGAAATCTGGTTTTAAATAAGCAAAGTTTGTAAAGTATAAGAATCTTGTCGAAAATATATTTTCAAAGCATTTGAGCAACTCAGTCGACTATGTCAAAAAGATTTTTAAGCTCGTTCAGCTGATTTTAAGTTTAATTTTAAATAAAATCTTCTGTGTTAAAATGTTTAGTGTTAATTGAGTTCAAACATATGTCGATGAAAATAGATGAAACATGACATGATGGTCAAGTTATTATAATTCATTATTATCTATTTATTGAAATTTTTATACAGCATTATTTAAAGGTTAACAATTTATTTTGTTTTATAATTAATTGTAATAATAATTTTATATTGTACGTCGGAAAATAGATCTTTTTTGTGTAATTACAATTTTAACAGTACAAAACTTATTAAAAATCTTTACAAACAATTATTGATTTTTAATTTTACTTATTATTTTTTACAATTAATTTTTTAAATCAAGTATAAAACAATGTTCTGCTTCTATTCAGAATTCATTCATAAAATCAACATGCCAATCTCCTTTTTTGGTTTAACTTTCAGACTGATGCGAACTGTCCAGTCATTGCTTTTAATGCGCGAGCCAGATTTGGCCAAAATGAGTTGTGAAAATCTGCAGTCGAACGAGGACAAAACACTCGCCCTTCTGAATGAGTCGAACATCGACTTCGAGAATGGAAATTTCGCAAATTCAACGATCCTGCCATTGTCCGATGTCAGCGCCAACTGTTTCTCGTCGAGTCCGCGTTCCAGCGTGCAGAACGTGACTCTGGACGAGATTGTGAAACGGGAGCCTGCTTTGAGTCTTACGTCACCTGGTGCTCGCAATTCCATCGACTCAACGTCCCTTAATTCCGGCAGCAGCAAGGAAGACGAGGCCCATTCCACCGCCAGTGGAAACACGGTACCTTTCGTCAAACAGACCGCACAGCTGCCCAACTGCAAGAGAAATCGAGACCCCACTGCAACGTGGCACCCAAAATCGAGGACTACTAATAGTGTTAGTAGTGTTGAAGATGAAAGTGGATTCTCTTCTCTCAGCTCCTTTCAAGAAGTATGTATCCTGCAATATGTAAAAATTATAATCACAATGAGAACGAATTGTTAAATAATTCGGTTTTGTTATTGTTAGAACTATTTGTATCATGTAATAGTAGTGGTATATGGCATTGTAACTTTCTTGTCTACTAATGACGAAATATAATAAACCATGTGAACACTTTCTAAAAACTTGGCCGAAACGGAAGGATGAGTTTTATTTGCACTACGTTAGGGTAGAGTACATTTATTAGATTAATCAGGAACAGAGCGCGTTTCCTGTAATTCAGAATCTCGCTAACTTTGTATTATAATTGGACGAGCTTGATTCGGTATCAACATGAAGTGAAAAGTAATGTCATCCTGAAACATGTAGAAACATGAATCCTGTAAATATTCATTTCGAAGTTGCAGTGAAAGTTTTCATAGAATAAAGTATAAAATTCATTATTTCAGTTCTTTCAATCACGAATCATTCACGCGAATGTGAATCAAAATCATTCCACGTTTTTCTTTTGATTCATAATTGATTAAATATAAGAATATATATTGTTTTATTAAATGATATTGTTCTATCGTGAGAGCAAGAACTTTTTTCACTTCTCTTTCTCTCCTAATAAACTATAAACATTTGTTTGCTAATAATGATCATGAGTTAATACAAATATTATTGTTTCAGGTTGGTATCCCGACGTCTAATTTAGCTACCGGACCAATTATTTCAAAAGGACTTCACACTGAAGTTGGCCTGCCCGAAGTTCCTCTGGAAATTGTCCGTCATCGGCGCTCATCCTCGATTCCTGCGGAATTTCGCACTCTGTTTAAGCGTCATAGTGGCAATTTCTCAAGTCCCACAACTACCTCGGAATCACTGAGCGTTTGGGTCTAAAAGCCTATAATCATTCAAAATCAGAATTATTAGTTCTGTTCTTTGATATTCTGCGGCTATTCCAAAAGTTTGTTAACAGCGTGAAACCGATGTTTCGGTTAAATCCATGACACAACTTGTATACATTTAAGTCCATGAAGTAACACTGAGGAATAATTTTATGATAATATCTTGGAAGAAAGCGTTGCAAAAAGACAGAATATTTCAATGTTGGTAACATAGAGATTGAATTTATTTCAGTTGAAAAATTGTAAACTGAAAAAAATAATGCCGCTACAAAATTAGATAATTTTTCTATTTTTCGTTTATATTAATATAGCGTGCTAGTTTCATCTTGCCTCTTTATTATGTGTTTAATTTGTGTTATTAAAAGTTGTGATAAGATAGTGTAAATTCAAATAATTTATTATCGCAAAAAAAACGATCGTCGCTAATGAGTAATGTTGTATATTATATGCTACGATAAAAAATACGAATTCAAGTTTTGTTTGAGCAGAGTCAAGCAAAATGTGCAGAAGTTTTGGTTTTTGGAATGAGAGATTATATTTGTAGCGTTGAGATATGTATCGGAAAACATATATTGAAAAATATGCAAAATATTCAGATGAGGTAGTTCGTAAAGTAAGCGAGGAACCTTTAAAATTCAAATGTGAGAATTGAAATCGTTTTGTGCGCGTGAATCTGTAAAATGAAACATGTTCATTCAAGTGTACAAAAAAGTTACAAAAAATGTACGCTATTTTTTATATACGAATGTAACGAACATTATATTACATTATAAATTTTTTATGGTAGAAAAAACTTTTGTTCATTTTTCGCGTTACGTCTGAGTTGATTATATTAAATCAGTTATCAATTAAAAATAATAATTTTGCGGAATTATGTTTTTTCATTTTATTTTAAATTCAGTAAAATATTATGTTAGAGTTAAAAAAAAATCAATGTTCAAACTTTCAAAATGAAAAATCTTTCATCACCTACACAGTTTTTCGATAAATAGCATTTATTGTACATTGTAAATGATGTAAACGATCACGATGGCTTGATTACATCAATTACAATAATCTAAGACATTTTTGGGATTAAATAGTATATATGTATCATGGTGTAATTGAACTTTTATAAAAACATGTAAATAGCATTTGTACGAATTTCATCTGTAGATGAAATTCATAGCCATTTTAATTGCGTTAGTTCCAGCAGAACAAACGCTTTTGAGTACGTTTATATATATATAAATATATATATTTAAAGTCAATTTTAGTATTCTTGCTTAAGTTATTTATGACTATCGTAAAAAGATCTGTGAAATCTTACTCACAAGAACAATGCAGCCTTACATCTGAACATAATCAGGCACTTTAAATGTCAAAAAAGAAACGATTCCGTTCCATTGCACTTGTTATCAAAGGAAGATCTCAAAGGGCGACGCTCATAAAATATTGTTATGAATTCCTTCATATTTACTTGTCAATTTTTCTAAGCGAAAACGTGTACGCTCTTGCAAATGTTGCTAAAATTATATACATCGTTGTGCTGGGTTTCATTAAAGCTGCTTATTGTTCCGAACTGTTAACCGAGGTGTAATGTATTATAATTCAAAAGTTCGTTTCTTTGTTGATGATTTCTTGCGTTATTTATGTTACAAAAATGCGCATAACAAGAGTAAAAATATTTTTTCTACAGAGAGAACTTGCCTTTTAAATTTATGCCATGTACGTTGTATTTTCGATTTCAGTTTTGAAAAACTTAATGTTCAAAATAATTGTTCATAATGACGTGCGCATGATGACGTGAGAAAATGTGTGAGATTATATTTTTTAATTAAAATTTATAAATGCGCGAATTTCGCGTGTATTTTCGATTCCTAAGTATCACTTAAAAATTATTGTAATTATGTTCAACTTTTCAGACGTTTAATAAAATTGTACCGTAATTATATATTTTGATGTCTAGTATCGTTAGGATAGATTTTATTAAAATAAAGATGCATTTATAAAAAAAAGTGTTGTTTGTCATGTTCGTACTTTGTTATTATAATTGGAATTTACTTTAGTGTTCTACAAATTACCATTGTACAGGGGTTATTCTATTCGTCCAAATACTACGTTACAATTTGTTGAGTCATAGTCATCAAGTTCAAGAGAAGATTTTATATACTAATTGATTGGTTTATGGTTGTATAATAATGAACATAACTTTCGTATTTGACTCGTTTGTAAAATTAAAGCTGTCAGTCACGTTAATTTACTATTAAAATTAATAAATATTGAAAATAATTACAAAATAAACAATTTTTTAACTAAATTAATAATTTTAATTAATTTTAAATCGCAGTTCAATTAATAGTTTTTTTTACCTAGCTATACTGGATAAATTGAAGTTTAACTTAACTGTTAAAGAGATTAATCGATTGAAATAATTTAATACATTAATATTTTTAGTATCAACACTTCTTTACTGAATTACACTCAACATTATTCATATTATGATATTTATATGAATAGTTTTCATGTCATTATAAATCATTTATTGAGAAATTAAAAATATAAATATATATAAAAAGGAATATTTATAAAAAATAATCAAAGATGTATATTAAACATCAAAGAATATTTGCTCTTAGTAACTGTTATAAAATATTTTTTTCAAAATTGAAAACAAAAATGAATATTTCGATTCAATTTTCATTTTTTAAAAATT
>JABFQD010002244.1:0-15703 GCA_022817045.1 Psix sp. ZL-2020
CGTTGCGCATAGGTTTGTTGATCTACGAGGAAATAAAATTTTTCCCATTTCTAACTGCTATCGGCACCGGTGACGCCAGAATTCGACTTCTGATTTGCCATAACTCGGCTTCTATTCGACCGAATCGGTTTTCAAAAATTATAATACAATTTTCCAAACGAGATCTTATATTCATAGATTTTAACTTACGATATGAAAATTTTTTTTAATTTTATAATGAAAAAAAGTCTGTATTATAATCAATAATTTTTTCAAGTCAATGAGAAATTCAAAAATGTATCTAACAGGCACACAAAATGGAAGACTTTCGAGATATGTTAAGTGATAAAACTAGATAGAACTGAAAATAAAAAAAATAAATAGTAAAATGGACTTTTTCGCGAAAACTTTTTTGCTAAATTTCAATCATAACATTTAACATCCATATAATTTGTATATTTCAAAGACAAGTCTACAAAATAATCATACGACATATAATTTTGACGCATATATGTATATTATACATTTCAAGTTCATGTCCGCAAAGTAACTACGAAACGTAAATTCAATGTACATCAGAATAATTCAAATGGAAATAAAAATTATTATCATCATCAATCATATTCCAAACAATCTGAACCATGTATAAATATATTAAAGAAAAAGGAAGATCAGCTACAAATAGTATACAGAATCAAAGAAACGAGGAGACAGCTAAACGAAAGTGAGATAACTAGAAGGACGAACAGGAATAACTAACGGAAATGAAAATATTAATAACTAAATAAAAGGAAAGAAAAACAGGATTTTAACTACTATCATGGAACAATAGTGAATTAGAGTTGTTATGAAAAAATAAAAGCATGAATAATAAATATTATATTTTGAAGTTTAAAAATTAAAGCATATATATTAATTATCTGTATACGTATATTGTGTAATTCGATGACCATCTGCTACATAGCTATACAACATATAGCTTTTGCCCATATAATTATAGTATATATTAAAAACACAAGCTGGCGGAAAAATTATTCTGTGTTTGATTTTGCGAAAGTTAAGTATGAATGTTAGTATGAGAGTATAGAAATCTTTAAATTTGAAGTATAACATAGTAAGGCAACATCTGCCTTTCCATTAATCTGAAATAGTTCCCATTCAGTCATCATATCAGATAATAATTAAGATAGAAATTGTATCTTATTCCCTATTTTGATCATTGCATTTTTACTTACTCTTTTACACTAACGAAAGACTGTTGCATTATATTAATTTTCACTATGAATATATTCCGATTTATTTTAAACTAAATTCTGAAAATTCATACTATTTAGATTGATCTAGTTTTTTTTCTAAATGCATTGTTAAAATTTTGAGTTTAAATCATATAGTTAGTCGCATTAAACCATTTTATAGTTTTGATATGATTAGAATAACGATAATATGTACCAAATGTATCTATCAGGCACACCAAATAACAGGCATTCGAGATATGTCAAGTAGTAAAACTAGATAGAACGGAAAATAAAAAAATGGAAAGAAAAATAGACTTTTCGGCGAAAAAGTGTTCATGCACGACATTTACCTTCCATATATTTTGTTTATTTCGGAGACAGGTCTACAATGTAATCATACAACATATAATTTTAGTGCGTATGCATACATTGTACATTTCAAATTCACGTCCACAAAATAACTAAAATCGTTAAAAAGTTTAGTTAGTATTAATGTAGATCAATCGCAAAAAATATGTATTTTCTTATTTTTATCTGTAATTGAAGAGGTCTTTATAATGATTTCGTATAGTTTACGGAATAATCTCTAAATTCGTAATTAATTTCAAAAAGTGCAAATTAGATTATCTTTGTTAAATCAGCTTTATATATACTCTACTACATCTAACAAAATTAAATTCAATAAATAATTAAATTCATTTTGTTCATTACTCATTTAATTTTCTTAATGAATAATAATTCCTCGACCAAATTGCTTCCGAATAGAGAATTAGTTCAGAAGCATAGCTACTGTTGCACCTATATTATACATACTGCCGTAATTTTTTTACATTTACAGCACTTCTGCATAATTTTTCTGAATTTCACATTGAGGTAAAATATATATTGTTTAATATTTTGAGAAGTTAAATTCTTAGTTTTTGGATAATCAAATTTGTTAATCAAATTGTCGTTTGTAATTTTTAATTTTAGACCTATATCCTTATTGTTTTATTGAATAGAAATTATATCCGTGAAGTAAGAATATAGCTCATAAATCCTAATGTTACTTACTATAGGCCACAAATAACTATACTTACACAATGTTTATATAATGATTCGTTGAATACGAATAAGTGTTGTACATAATTAAAGAGAACGACTGGAGTATCATTTACTTAAACAACTTATTCAAATTTTGGATTATACTTTATATAAATTATTAGAACCATTATTGAAAAATTTCAATGTATTGAAATGTAATAGGAAAAAAATTTTAGAAGAATAGTTAAAACGTTAAATAAGGTTTGAAGGGAAATTAGAAAGAAGATTAGAGAAACAATAATAATTATACAGAAAAGAAGTTATATCAGAGGACTGGAAGATAGTTATTATAACTTTACAACTTGAAATGGGAAACAACATTTTCTGCCATCAACAGTATAGAAAAACTATAAAAAAATCCTTAGAAAAAAATCAAAGATCAAATTATAAAAAGAAACGATTTAGAAGACTTAGTATGATTTACAAAGAAAATTACAATTATTGAAAAATTGTATATTTAATTACATTCTGTAAAATTAAATTAAATGGCATGAAAGATTTATACGGCATTTGTAAACTTTAAAGCAGCATTATACATGGTTTGTCTAAAAAAGAACTATGAAAGGTGACCTTATAGGCGATTTGAGTATCTACATTTGGTTTAATAGGAAAACAGACCTTCTTTCTTAGGGCCAATTTATTTTATTATTTAGTAATTGAAATTGAAGTATCACGAAAATTTGGAAAACCATATAAATTGTCTATTATGTCATTTGAATTCAATTTCTAATTGAATACTATATTCTCTTTAGGAAATGAAACAATTCATCGAGACATTAATCATTTGAACGCGAAAAAATATATATTTCGTATAAAATTAACGATTTATTCTAAAATATAAATTCCGAAATGAATATCAATAGAAAAGCGCATGCTTTAAAAAAGGTCAACAAATTAATCAAAATAAGAAGGACTTCATTAAATATTACAAACAAAATCTTAACATATCCATATAGACATACGCTTTTACGTATATCGAAAATGTGTAATTTTATGAAAATAATTCAGTTAATGATTCGCTAAACTTATTAAAATTCGATTGCTGTAATCAAATTTCATTGAAAAACTTATTTATAAATTATAAAACACAAATATCCAAGATTAATTATGAAGTCTTGTCCGTAAAGTGACTATGAATCAATGAATCTGCCGTCTATACATATATCAGTCACATTAACGATATCTCCTCTGAAACATCGTACATAAAACGTTTGTTTTAATAATATTTTGAAAAAATAAGTATGTATTTTCAAATTGTAAAAACTGTTAACAAAGTGTCTATGAATTATGTATTTTTGAAACGTTAATACATGTTATATTATTTCAAACGTGTTGTCTGAACGACCACTTTGAAATACATATTTCAATATTACGTAAATTATATGAGACATAATCTGTTGAATTCGAAGACATGTCCGCAAAATGTATATATCAAGTGGGACAACGAGGTACATTTTTTAGACCGTTATTTTGCGTCATAAAAATGCAGAAAAATTTAATGATAATACATCTTACTTGATTAAATGAAAGTATAATACTCACGTTAGGAGAAAATTTAGATATAAAGTTAAGTGTTGCAAAATAGTAAATTTTGTTATCTGAAACAAAAAGAAAGAATGCATTTCTATGAATATTTTTGAGGCTTTTCTGATTGAATAATAGATATATTTATGGAAAATCATTGGCCCACTTCAAATTCTGGATGTATTGATATTTCTCGACTGATGATAGAATACAGTTATCGTATATTTACCAAATCTACTTTTACATTTTTTTCATATCATAAATAAATTGATACGTGTAAGATAATATTTAAATACTAAAATTTGTAAAAAGCGCTCGACTAATAATGATGCATCTAACGATTCTCATGTCAGGAAACATTTTTTATGGATAAACTCTTTAGAAAATGTAATATAGACGACAATATCGACTTAAAACATCATTCATTCTTTATTTATTAAAATGTAATGAATTTTTTATTTTCATTAAGAAAATGAAGAAACATTATGTAAATTTACTAGTAATAATTTAAGTAATAATTACCAATTTAGGCTATAAGATATGACTGTAGTATTAAAAATAATCAAACACAATTTATATTCAGTTAATAAGAGAAATTATGACATCATCTTAGTAGTAGGATTAAACGTATGATTTTGTTTATTCTTACAATATTCGTTCGTAAAAAATAATCCTCATAAGTCATTATCAATGACGCATTTTTGATTCTTATAAAAAAAATACTAATAAAAATTTAACTTATTTTTCTATCATTTATTCAAAAATAAATGTTCAGATCAATTTGCCTGTATTTAAAAACAATTAGTCATTCATGCAACAAAACTAGGTATAAATACATATCATTTTATGTTGTAAAAATTAACTCCTTTGCTAAAAACTGTTTTTTAGTTATGTTGCTATTAAAACAATTTAATAATACAAGCATAACAAAACTTGATAATTCGGTGTCATTTAATTTAAAAAAATTACAGTACATATATATTACATCAGTAGCACGAAATTCGATCGCTACCTACTTTATGCCATTAATTCGCGATTGGACACTTAAAAAATTATGAACAAATGAAATGCATTCACTTATTCGAAGTAACAATTGAAACATATTTAAATTATATAAATATCAATATTTGCTTCATATCTTTTCTTTAAAATTGATCATTAAAACAATACTAGTGTAAAATAGTCTTAAAAAAGTATTTTTGTATAATATTTTTAACGGAAAAAAAAATAAATATGTTTATTCTGTATTTCTTATGAATCAATGAGTTCATTGTATTCAATCAAATACATTAACAAGAAACAAACAAAAATGATTATCAGATGATCTTTCCGATAGTCATGTGAAATAGTGTAAATGAGTACAAAACTCATGCACAGCGGTGCCTTTAGGTTAATTTTATAAGTTTACTGGTAGTTGCATTACATTATTCATGGTATTTCTAGTAATAACTTAAGAAACCTTTTTAATTGCATCTTTATTAATATTAACACAATCTTATTCTTTCAAACAGTACCAAAAGAAAAAAGAACCCACCACTTGAATGTCATCAGATCATGCAAGAAAATGATAATTCACATATAAATATGAAATACAATGAAATTTTGCTAATATCAATATTTTATCGATTAATTTCATTTAACTTTTTTTAACATTATTGATGTGGAACAGTATTTAAAATGCCAGAGTTTGAATTTCTTCGAATAATAATATACAATTTTATTTTATTTTATTTTATAATTCATTCAATTATTTCTGAATTTAATTTATACTATGTATAAAACTCATGTACAGCGGTGCTTAACATTTAATTATAATAATAATGGTTATATTTCATTTTCTATAAATAGTCTACTGACTCAAGAAACCTTGTTTTTTAACCATTATGTATATCAACACAATTTAATTATTTTAATTTATAGTAAACGACATGAAACATAGCAATTGAATATATTTTGATCGTGTGCAATAATGACAATACATATATAAATGTAAAACATTTCACAATTTTGTTTAACATTCCAAATGTCAGTGTTTTAATTATAAAATACAGCTTAATTTTCTTTTAATCCATACGTTCATTAACTATTTATCGATTCAATTTACCGTATGAAATTCTTTTGCTCTAACTTTATTTTTGGTATACAATATTCTTCTATCGACGTATTATAAAATAGAATATGAACCTTACAAGAACGACACTTATAGGAATTTAATATAGAACGAAGATTTGAATTTAGAGTTTTCTATGTCGAACTGATTTCTTTCTCCAAAACCATTAGACACGATTTTTTTTCTGTTGCATTTAGTATTTTTGAAATGATGTAATCAATTTGATTTTCTTATTAATCAATTTCAAATGGTGCTTATGAGGACGAAAGTTATGTAAAATGGTGCCAATGAGGACAAAACTTATGTACAGCGGTGCTTAACGGTTAATTTTAATATTATAATAATGGCTAATGTCATTTTTCGTGATATGTCTTATGAGTTAAGAAACTTTGTTTTCTAACCATCATGAATATAAACGCAATTTCATTTTTATAATTGATAGCAAAAGATACAAGACGTGGTAATTAAATGTAATTTGATCTTGCTCAACAATGACAAGATATATATAAATATGAAACAATTTGTTTAATACGATTTTTTTTCGAAAGTTCAATTAACATTTTTTCAAAACAATAGTAGTTTGAAATAGTATTCCAAATGTCAGAGTTTGACATTTGTTTTAATTATAACATACAGTTTTATTTTCTTTTAATCCATACATTTTTTAATTATTTATCAATCCTATTTACCGTATATAATGTAATAACTACGTTTACGAAGTATCTTCTAAAGTTTTTATGGTAAATGAAATTAATGTTATTCAATAAAAATTAAATTATGCCTCACAAATTCTGCAGATGATCTAAAAAAATAGAACCGTATTATAGTAAAATACACTGATTTTTATACTTTATTTATTGATTCAAAATTTATTTTTTATTTAATTTGAGTAAACACTTAATTGCATGATTTTGATAGCATACATTTTATTTGAGTATAAATAAAATGAATAATAGATCTGAATGATATTAAGCTTAAGTAATGTTTTTATTGAAAAATACTTCTTAGTAATAGATACAAATAATTTATATGTTCACAATTTTTTATATAAATAAACTTCTACAGGAATGACAATTCAAAATTACAATGGAAAGAAAATAAACAATGTAGTGAATGATTACAGTGAACTTAAGTCAACACAAAGAATACGAGAGATAATGTGTAAAAGATAGTGTAGGTATCATTGAAGTTAATGTAAAAATAACGTATCATCACAAATTAGTATAATTTTTTAAGTTTTCTAAATTTTCTCGAAGTTTGCTAGTACTGCGCTAAAGAATGTCAAGATTTATTTACACTTGAAAAAGGAAAAGTTATATTCGTATTGGATACATAGTATACATCATAATAATCACTATGGCGTAAATTTTGGTTGATGACAACACCTTCATATACGACCTTTTGCTTCATCTTAGATGGGCAGCTTACGATTAACGTATATTTTAGTACTCATCAATCAAGTTTAAATGAGCTATCGATAATGATTTTTTTCATCAATTTTAAACGTAATTGAATGCAGTCTCTGAATGCATGAAAAATGAATGAGTGAAAATTCAGAGACAACTTGATTATAAACTTAAGAAATCTCCTAAAAAGTGGTTAAAGTATCGGTATTAATATTTTATTGGTTTTAAATAAAAATAAATTCTTCACATTATCGATGTCGATTTTCACAAAACACTTTCCGAATTATTATACATATTTTTTTTAGATACAAGCTAAAATAACATAATCAATATTACACTAAATGCCGAACGACATTTAATGAACAAGGTTCGCAAAATTGAATAAATTTACGTGAATGATTGATTTTCTAGATTTGTTATACTAAAAATGCAAACTAAATGATCGTCAAAATTCAAATCTGAAATTCATCTCATACTATGTTTTTCTTTTCTAAGTGCTGCTGTCTGATTTTTGCCTTTTTTCAAGTACGCGTTTTCTTTTTCTTATGTTATCAATTTGTATTTTTATATTAGCTTCTGTGCGTGACTTCAAGCACGAGTTTTTCGCTTGGACATCGCGAATTTCTCGAAATCCAGGCAGCTCATTTGAACCAAAATATTGCTCAAAGGTTGTTCAAGTATAGACTTCTCTTTTTCGATCCAGGCCCTTCGTATTTTGGTTTTTTTAAATGACTCTGAAATAATTTAAAAACCCCAATTAAGATTGCAATTTAAAGATTAATTCAGCGATTTCGATATTATTTTATACAATTATATGGGAGCAGTGAATTTGAAAATTTAAACTACTTACTTTTATGAGTTTCATTCATGCTCACCTCGAAATTCATTTTTTGTTGTTGTTCTCCGCTTTCTTCATCAAATATATCGCTGTCTGATTCTTCATCATCATTGTCCCCTTTGGCAGCCTCTAGTAATTTTGTGATTCCCAGAATTTGCTGAAGTGCAACTGTCATCCTATAATGTTTCTTGTGTATAGGGTCGGTATGGCCCATAAAATTGGCTAGATCCGAAACATACTGTTCATTTAGGTTCAATTTCAAACAGGTAGTGGCTACCTGCTTACGTAGCTTTGTCGTACGTAAAGTTATAGGCTTCTCAGCACCACATTTTTCAGAGTATTCTCTGACTAGACCACAAGCCCTGATAAACTTTGGCCTAGTTTCATCAAAACTTGGTAATCCAAGTATATATTCATTTTTTGCGGGTATCCCTGCTTCTTTTCTATGTTTTATAATTTCTAAGATGCATTCTTCCACATCTTTCTGAATTATAACAAGTACAGTCCTATTTAATTTTCCTCTGATTTCGAATCTCACATACTTTCGAGCATATTCTTTTTCTTTTACCGATAAACGTTGATATGCTTCTCTATCAACGCTTTCATCAATGCTCGTTCTGGCTTCGAAATCATTTATCATTATCCTTTCAGACTCGACGGGCCTACGACGATTAAAAACTTCAATTGATACGAGCGTGTGTGCCATTAGTTGTTTCCAGTCAAAGAAGCTATACTTTTTTTGTACGAGTTTAAAGAACTTCCAACGATTTTCGTTGATATAAGTCCATAGTTTAGAAATATCTTTTTTTGAAGGTAAAAGTAACTTAGTTTGTCTTTGATGATGGTACATTTGCTCTGTAGCCACTTTATTCACGTCAATTGAATATTTACTTTTGAAAACATGTATAAATTGTTCCGCCTCATGTTTTTCTTTTCGAGAATACACTGAGTAATTGCAGTTTCTTCTAATTGTTTGATTAACGTTATCAATTTTAATGCTACCTATGGTGATCGGTATTCACATTTTTCATCGTTGAATTCGGCGATTTTGTTACAAGCATCTGTTACAACAGTATAGTACTGATGATCATACATTTTCGCCATGTCAGTGACTTCGGGCTTCTCTGTTTGTACCGTGTCCAAAATTTTTCCCAAGTATTTCAATGGATCGAATGAAGTCGTATTGATAAACGTACTTGTATTTTTTGCATAGTTTGTTGGCAAATACAATAATTAGGTTATCAAATCTAATCAGCCGATAAACATTATCGTGTCACATTACAGGAAGTAGTAATTTTTTCACTCTTTTAGATGCATCTGGATGACACCTACTCTGTAAGGCTATACTTTAAATGATATACTCTCGCCCATTACATTTTTTATTAGAACTACAACGTGCAATATGATATCTGATGTTTTTTTAGAATAAAACTGCTTGCACGTAACGCATGCTAAATAGTCAATAGCTTTTTTATCTTTGTTCGTATGAGGTCTTCTTGCCACGATTAACTTTCCTGTATTATATTCTTTCTTTCCATTGTGTAGGAAATTACTTTTTCCCCTGATCAACGCGACCAAACATTTACACGTCTTTTTATCATTTTTTGTTCGAATGCTATAATTTTACGCACAGTATCTTCTGTTTTGTGTACATTCAATAAATGACGACGAAATTTAACTGTCAACTTTTTACAATAAAGCCAGCAGTCTTGTTTCATTATTATGTCTTCATTTAACACCACTGATTTTATGCATTCAACAAACATATTGCTCTCAGCAATCCCACTCTCATTTCCAGAAACTGAAATAATTTTATTTGTAGTTTTTTGCATTCCACAGCTATCATCGCTCTGGATTTCTTCATCAGCATCATACTCGTCAGTTTTTTCTTCAGATGGACAACAATCACTTCCTGAAAGGATGGACTCCTCTTCAGAATCAGAAGAATTATCTGAATTTTTAGTTTTATCAGAACGAACACGGAAACATCTAGTTTTGCTGGTTATTTTATTTACAAGACTCTCATGCATTAATTTTGTTTCAGTTTCATTAGAAGATGGTAGATCTTTCAGTTTATCGCTCAGTTTTTTAGAACATTCTATCCCAGCTTCATCTTGAGCAATGGAGAGCTTATTAACTGCAAAAACATAATATAAAAGATGATTCGTTGTATAATTTATTTAAGAGAATAGAGAATATATTTCAACTTATTAATAATATATATATTCTATTTTAATTACATGTTATTGATGAAAAATATATAAACACTTTTTAGTTGTATAGTAATTAAGTATAATGGATCTTACGATTTAAGAGAAATATATTTTTTGCACAAAATCAATAATTTAATTTAATTAATCAATTAAAAATAAAAAAAAATGAATAAAAATTTAATTAATTTATTTTAGAAATAATATATCGAAACTTCTTTTGTTTGACTTATTTTTATATTGGCTAATACCATACTGAACTTATTTATATGATCTTATTCAAAATCACAATTTCAATTGAAAAAGTTATTCTACGAAACAATTTTTTTTTCAGGTGTCGAAGTCGCAGTTAGTTGAAGAGAACTCTTACTAGTTTGATCAAAACTAATATCGCAAGTTCCTTGAACATTGTTAAGCATAGTAGTGCCCGAATCCTGAGTAAACTTGGAATTAGAACTTTGCATAAGAGATGAATTTCCAATAGTTATTTTATCGTAAAGTGACTTTTCCATTTTTTTTATTGAATACTTAATGGCTTCTGCATGTTTGATTCGGAGTTTACATTTAACGTTACTACTTCCACTATTTGTCTCTGCAGCTTCTTTAGTTTCATTAATTTTGTATATAGGTTCCGGTGATTTTGACTTTTTCTCGTCTGTAAATAATTTTATGATAAGCAATTTAAGAATCACATAAAAGAATAGTTTCACTTTATAAAAAATTTAAGTGATTTCAATTGGTGAGAAATTCGAATTTATGAAGTTATTCGTCTACCCTGATATATATTTTGATCGTTTTTTGTGAAAAAGACATAGACAACCACAAGTCTGACGTATATTTTATAAAACAGAAAAACAATGTTACTTTTAAGATTCTTTTAACTAAAACAATAGACTTATTTAAAATAATATTCGTTAATAGATAATAACAGAGTTATATACATCCGTTCAATTGACCATGATATATACTAGAATTATTCAATGGGATTATGTCATATATTTTTTTCTTGTACTCCACAACTTTCACAAGAATTGTATTTTTCTAATAATATCACAATCATATGATTCATCATATGATTCCTCGCTTCGCTCGGTCAGCCAATCTCGGCTCGGCATCCAAAACTGGCACTTTCACGCCTAGCACGACAATATACTATTTTTATAAAAATGATATAATGAAATAATAGATTATTGTAACTACAATCATAAATAATTTCAATCATTTTTGCGTAAACTTATGTAATATTATTTAATATTTATTTAATTGCTGAATTTTTCTACTTAAAGAAATTCACGATAAGAGGGTTTTCACATAAATTTTCAAATTATTTTTAAAAAGTGGAAATCAAGTATTATTGTACATTAGTATCATTTTACTGAGCAGCACTGATAAAAATTCACTATATACATAAAGGAAGTAGTAACATTTTCATATAGTTATATAGTTATATTTTTAAATTTTCTGCGAAATAAAGCAATGCTCGGCCTATAACTTTCTTTCCTTTTATTACTGATAGAATATAAGAAATATGAATAATCCGATTTTACTGGAAAAAATAATTTTTCTCACCATAATTTCAATTATCATGAAATAAATAAATTTCAAGTACCATTATACATCTGTAATATACCTATAACTACCACTTCACACAAAATTCATCCTTATAGCCACTTTTTAACACTAGGATAAGTAAAATTACAACTAATAATATTATGAAAAAATATTCGAAATTCACAAAATTAACGGAACTAGGAATCATACTGAAACTAATAAAACTTTAAAACTTAATGACAGTATCAATTAAATTTGCGATTTTTAATACAGATAAGGAAATATTTTTGTTTGTGGTAAGGGATGAATTAGTTTATAGTTTCAATAAATTTTATGAAATTGTAATTTTTGTTTGAAGTTTTTTATTATATAGTTTTAGTAGTTAGTTGTAGAGTTAATATAAAATCACGTGATTTTGTTACGGTTTATAATTTTAGAAAAAATATTATTCATGGCTCATTTGATGATCTAAAATCTTTTTTTATCAAGTAAGTTCGTATCACGGTTCTTCTGAAAAAAAAGACGAACACGTACACCATAGCTCGTTACCTTACCATTGTAGGGTTTTATATTTTTAATAATTTAAAAAAATTATATTGGTGTCTGTGATATTTGATTTAATAATTTTATTGTGTTTAATATATATGAAGATTTTATATTTTCTGCTAAATAAAATCATACTTAATTCTTGATTTTTTTTCTATTAGTACTGATTGAATATGAGGAGTTTTTCAAAATTTTTACAAATAAAAAAAATAATGTTCATGCAATTATTCTAGACATTATTGAAGATTAATTAATTAAAATTTGAGCACCACTTTACATAAGATCTGTTTTGATAAACACCACTTAACACAAAGATAAGTACAATTCTGTTGCAACAGGAAAAGCTAGATCATTTCACTATCTTTTATTGCATCAGTTATTGATTAGTAAATAAATTTAACAAATCTGAATTACTCGATGCCATGAATGGAAATTAAAAAAATAGTAATAATATGTAGATCAAATGTTTTTCGAAAAAATCGTAGTTACATATTATTCAGATCTAAAACTCTTGAATTTTTATAATTAAAACAATTAATCAAAACATCATTGCGAATTTACATTTTTTGGAATCTTAGAATTCGTTAGATTTAATAAAAAACTGAAGTGACAAAGAGAAATGAGAACGATTATCACATTGTTATATGAAATATGACGATTGTATTTGAAATTGTAACATAAAATATATTTTCACGTTATTTAAAATATTATTACATTATAGTATATATTAAATATATCGTACAGCTTGTTGTGAATACTTTGCTTTTTTAAGATAGAATATTCATTAAGAGAAAGTATTAATTGAATTATAAATAATAGTTTCCAGGACAACAGGTTTAAAATGAGGTGTCATTTTATGTAGTGAAAAAATGACAATATATACATTGTACGAAACACAATGAAATTCGAAGGACCAATATAAATTTTATATTTAAAATTTTTTAACCAAAAAATTGTTTATAACCATTTACAATTTTTTGTTAACAATTTAATTTATTATTAAGCGCTGGTTCGGTCTTTGATAGTTTTCGCGAATTTGTAAAACCGACAAATTCTACTATCAGAATAGACGGCCGATTATTTGATTCGAAAATGACAGAAATTAAATAATAGAAAGAGATTGCAATTCGTCTTTCGATACGAAAGACAAGGACGTATACAAACGTCAAAAATAATCGGACATGAAATTCTGAATTTAAAATCAGCTGACGCTCTGATAACAGATAATGCTGATAAGAAAATAAAATGAAGAAAAATGCTCCAAATTATATTAAATTTGAATTCAGCCTACGAGCTTGAGAAGCACCGATGTCCGAACGGTGCAGCACACAAGGACGGCTCAAACCAAAATAAACACGCCAGTCGTGCGAATTTAATTTTAATATTAAAAATTTAAATTATTTAACGGTCCTAGGAGGTCGTATATCAACGACGCTTCAACCACGTGTAAATGATACAAGCCAAGGAGTTGCTTCCACGGCAGACAACACAATATAAATTAAATAATTAAAATTGCACAAAAATATATAGTATATCAAACTTTAAATAAAACCTTCCCCGCTAAATGAATGAAGGAGCACCGGCCGCCGCGATACCCATGGTGGTGCAAGATAAGGTGAGATTTCCGGTCAAGCCAGACAATCTTAAACCTTGAAAGGAATTAGGAAAAGGTTGCCACAAAATGTGGAGGATATAGGTGGGTTGAAAGAAGTTCTGAAAATACCCAAACCTTGTTACCCAAATTTGCGAACTAGTTAATGCTCGAGTGGCTCATGTAGCCAAACTTGGTCACCATGTGCGACGAGCTGTCACTTTATTTGGCAGCGAGCGAATATGCCTCCGGCGCTGCGAAGGCCCAAAACGGCACTGAATTTGACAGCTACTGCAGGCAAGTGCTCGAAATTGAGCCATGCCAAGGCGCAGCTTGGGCGCGCAGCCTGTCATAGTGCGGAGCGGGGACGAAAGATAAGGAGCGGTAGAGCGGGGAATTGAATATCTGTAGAAATAAAATTTTGAATTTTTCGATAAAAAAATTTATTTAATAAAAAACAAAAAATTAGCCAAAAGGATCTCGAACATAGGGGAGAGTGTTGTACCTTGGGACACCAGGTGCCTTAGGACAGGTTGATTAAAAATATAAATTTAACGAATTTTTCAAAATTACTTACAGATATTACGTACAATGTAGTACAGAAGTATTGAATCCAAAAACCAAGTCATTATCAATGTTTATAAAGAAATGATTGAAAAAAGTTAATTTCCGATACCCAAAATAGACTTTTGAAACTTTGATGAAAAGTTCATTTTTTTCGAAACGGTAAATAAATTTTGATCAATATATTATGTAATCGAACAAATGTTTATCAAGAATGAAACACGTGCAATGCCGACTTAAAAAAAAAGAAATATTTAAATTATAACGACATTTATAAAAAAAAGCAAGACTTGCGCCTTGGGACACAGCGTGGTCGTTTCCGTTGGGACGCGCGAAAGGTTAGTTTGGGTTTGTTGTCTCAAAAAAGACAGTGCAGTGGTCAAACGGCATCGTTACAATTTACAAAAAAAGTAAGTTTACAATTAATCTGATAAATTATATATGGAATCATGTTTTTATTATTTAATCGATAATCGTTTTATCAACAATTGAAACATCTTAATACATTTTTAATGAGATTTTCACGTGATTAGTACAACTTAATCTCAATTTTTTTTTCATTTTTAATTTTTATTCATGCATACACAAACAAAAATTCAAATATTTTAAATTATTAATTTTAATTAATTTTAGGTTGAACATGCCACGAGCAAAAAAAACTAGTGGTCGACAACCGCGAGGTAAAAAAAACCGGCGTTTTGTTACTCGTCAACGAAGGAAAAAGCATTCGCGATGCAGCCTTGGCTGTCAACATGCCAAAATCAACGCTCCAGCGATACGTCAAAAATTATTTGGCACTTAAAGAAGAAAAAAAAGATTCGTTTAAGTTTGAACTACAACTTAACACGAATCAAGTTTTTGACGAATCTCAAGAATCCGTCCTAAAAGAATATGCAATTGAGTCGTCTCGAATGCATTTTGGTCTCACTCGACAATCACTTGCGCGTTTGGCTTATGAATTTGCCGTGATGAACCAAATAAAGTTTCCCGACTCCTGGACTAAAGAAAAGAGGGCTGGAAAAGAATGGCTGAGATTTTTTTTTAAACGACATCCAGACCTCTCAGT
>JABFQD010002245.1:0-15700 GCA_022817045.1 Psix sp. ZL-2020
TCTATCTTCCACCGAACGTTACTTCGCTAATTTAGCCTATGGATCAGGGCTGTATTGCGGCTATGAAGAAACGGTATAAGACCGCTTTACTCAGTGAAATTTTAGCTAATGATTCATCAAACATACTAGGTATCAACGAGTTTCTGAAGAAATGGTCGTTATATGATTGCTGCACTCTCGTGGCAAGGGTGTGGAGTCAAATATCTGAAACGACTCTAAAAAATTCGTGTAAGCAACTGCTTAAACAGTTTTACAGCGCAGCATCCTCGAATCCAGATGGTTATGACGTGATGGATAATGTCTCGATTGCACCAGATATAGTTACTCTTCTAAATAGATTTCCGGGTGGAAATGTATACTCGTTGGAAAAAGCTACCGAGTGGTTCCAAGAAGATGACAATGAACAAGTGTGTCAAATTTACAGCGATCAGGATATTATCAACATTATACATAATCCTGACGCTGTAATCAATAATAATTATAATGAAAACCAAGTGCAGGCCGTCGATGACGAAGACGTGAACCAAGACTGTACTTCTGAAGTTAATCTTCCGATGGAAGACGGGTTACAGGCAACACAGTTCCTGTCGTAATGGACAAAAAAAGATGAAGACTGTGATAATAAAATATGCAAACTATGTGATGATCTCAAAGATATGCTTGTCAAAACAGTTTTAAAAAAGCAGTGTAGGTAACTTATTAATAATAGAGATGAAATGAAGTACAATTATACCTAATTAAAAAAAATGTCATCAATATCTATTGTTAAGATAATTTATTTTATTAATAATTGTTCAAATAAATTGTTATTAAAATAATATGCCTTCTTTAATATGTGTTGATTCACTGATTTCCATTTCACAAGGTTATGTTTCAAAAAGCACGCCATGAGAAGTGATGTTAAGTCTGTCGAGAGTGGGGATAAACGACGTGAGGAAAAGTTTAAGATAGCCGAGTAAGATCGCCGTAAGATAGCCGAATTTTAAGATAGCCGAACGTAAGATAGCCAAGAGTTTACTGTACTTTGCAGTAACACGTTGCCCATTCAAGTGTAAATAAAGCTGAAAATCTAACGGAATCGTTAGGAAATTGTGTGTCATTGTTTTCAGTTGTTTTTAAATGTAAAGTAATTTAATTATTTATTTAGTTTTTATTTTATTATTATTTAGTTTTTGCTACAAAAGTGAGTTTTTGAAACATAACTAACTTTCTTGACACTATGATATTAAATATTATGTCTAGTAATATGTTTAAACATTTATAAAATATACCAATCTCAAAAACAGTTTATATTAACACATAATAAATTGTTCATACTTTTTTTAATTTAGATATATTCCTTTTATAGAAAATAGTTCATTATGCATGGATAAATTTAGACAAAAAAAAATAGAAATCATAGAATTTTATAAAAAAATGTTAATATAATAAGGCTCTCGCAGTTAAATATTGTGCTACGAAAATGTTTATATAAAAATAGCCATATAAACTAACGAACAAGTTACTGCTTCAAGACGAAAAGAGTCAAAGGGTAACTATTTTAACATGTGTTCATGCTATTGACGTCAATCGAATTTTATTGTTAATTATTGGAAAATTAAAACAACCTGGATGTTTCAAGAGTAGTACTTTTATAATTGCAAAATACGTTGTCAAAAAGTTTCTAGATAGATTTATTAATGTTTACCGGTGAGTACAAGGATATATTTCTTCCTAACGCTAGAAAACAAATCTAAACATCAAAATTATGAAATTTTTTTAATAACATTAATAATGTTAATTATAACAATAATAATGATAATTTTCATTGCTAGGAAAAAATGTAATGTTTAATTAGTATTATGAGAGCGTCAGCTGATTCCAATTCATCAATTTCGAGTTCCATTATATTTCTTATACCTTCTTATGCCTTCTTATTTTTGAGAGATCACGATATGTTTTCATTATTCAGACAAACAGACAGATAAACAGAAAAATAGACAGACAAACGAATAAAAACATATTCGAATAATTATATTTTCATTCATTTATTTATTAAACCAAATAACGTTTCGTGCTAATCCCGTATGGTTAAATATAAATGATTTTCAACTTAATAATAAAATAGAAATATAATGTAAATTAAAATTTTTACCAAAAGATGTATGAAAAGTTACTAGACATTAATTAAGTGAAATATTCGATTTTTGCTCATAAATTATTTTTATGATCTGCGTAAACAATTTAAAACTTTGGAAGCCTCAACTTCCCTTAATAATAAACAAATCAATGAAAATAAATGAAAAAGAAGAAATTTCGTACTACTCTGTTAATTAAGATTTGTCCTTTTCTTTTTTTAACGACAGGGAAAGTACTGTTATGCATGTATAGCTGCAGACTGTTATGTCGGTAGCTGCCGTATGTGGGACTGAGTCCAGAATCCATTCCCATTAGAACCCTACGTGGAGCATTAACTCGTTTCAATGCGCCTCGTCAGTGCCGCCAAAATACTTTTGGTATTTTCCGAGAGTACTGAAAAACGCGTTAACTTGATCTGGTAGCGGGCGGTATTGCTTGAACGTATATTCCGCGAAATTTCTCGGTAAGTGGTCTTTGACTGTACCTTATTGTGGAATCGAATCTTTCATATCTTTCCTAGCATGCTCGATAGTCTGTGTGTGTGTGCGCTTAAAATTGTTTCGAAGAATAAATTCACAACAAATGAAATCGTAGTAATAACTAACCGATCAGAAATGTACCACTTTCTGGGTTCACAAAATTGTATTTGTGGTTCACGATAAAGTGCCATCCTCGTTGAGTTAATTGTACGAACGCCAGCAGTTGGATATGATGCTTGTATCTGGTAAAATCCACTGACGGATAACGTCGTATAGCGTTTTGGAGGTACGGTCCTCGGAAGCAACCAAAAACAATTTCTCGTGCTTCGCTTAATACCACTGAACACCCGTTGGCCGCGTATCAACCTTCCATGGTGATATTTGCAAAGTCTGAACATTGGTTCGTTAGGAAAGAGGGTAACTAAAATTGATATTTATCATAATTTTTGTTTTCAGAGTTAGCGCTGCCTCGGTTGGCTTCACAGGAATTTGGAGAACAATACAAATTTTGCAGAACTAATTTTACTCTAAAGTTAAAGCTTTCTAGAGTCAAATTTTTAATTTTATGACATTATGAATTCAAGAAAACTTGAATTCATAATCTCAATACTATAATAAATTTTAGGTATTTATCTTACTATTAGTTGTTGTGGTTCTCACCAGCACCTAACACTGTTTTGGGCTTTCGCCAGTACGTAACACTAATATTGCATCTCTTGTCAGTTAAATTGCACATAGAAAAATAGTTTTCATTTTCTTCTTTCGCGATTCTTGCTAGCTTCTGGGCCGTTTTTCTCAGCTCGATCTCTTAACCAAAAGTGACGAAACTTATGCGCGCTTGCCCTATTATACACAGGCGCCAAGTTAAGAGAGACCAATTATAATCTTTGTATTACAATTAATGTTAACTTAGATAAACTTTATGTCACAATAAATACTAAAAATTATAGTGATAACTATCTCATAAATACTTTCGTAAAATAATAATTAGTTCTTGTATTCAAGATTAAAAATTTGAAATCTGACAAGCCCCTCAAAATAGGTAACCTTCTTTATCGACTATAAGTGTTTGCAAAAATTAAATTAAATCGTATAACTAGACAGGAATTTCTTTCCTGTGACTTCAGAAAAAATATAGTTTTATATTAATTCATTGCTTCCTTTAATTTTTTATTTTAATGATTAATTTGCCTAGCAACAATACACGTCATAGTTGCCGGCCAGCACATGAAAAATACTTCTTTTATGCAAAGTAATGGACAAGGAAATTGTCCATTACTACGAAGCCTTAAATTAAATATGAACCTGATACAAGAATTCTGGGCAACTTGCAGCTCCCTCTGTGACGTAGCATTAATATCAGTGAGTAGCACACAGTAATAGTCGAATAGGGGAAGAATCAGAGGTAGAACCAATTGTTTGCAAAATTCGAATGACAGTACAGCCTTTCTGTGTTTGATTCTTCTGAGACAAAGTCAAACTTTGAACACGACATGCGATACGTGATGAGAGTATCAGTTCTGAAAAGGGCCAATAAAAACTCATAAATTTTTAGCACTGTTAACATATGGAATAACGGTGTTCCTAATACACATTTCTGGAAATTCAGTGGAGATTATAGGACTAACTCGAATCTTAGATCCGAAAATAGTAGTTTTCGTCTTAGAGGTATTAACGTGAAGCGTTTGTCACGGACCAAGTATGCGCAGTAACTAGATCGTTCTAGTATTTTAGCATATTTTAAAAATCACTGGCAGGACCAGGAAGGTATATTTGCAGATCATCAGCATATGGTAAGTGCTTGGTATATCTCAGCACAAGATAATACTAGTCAGATATATTGAAAAAAGCAGAGACCCAAGGACTGATCCCTGAGGGACCCCTTGCTCAACTTCATGCCAGCTAAATAATTATCCCTTCTTGTAAAGTACTGCTAGTTTATGTATCAACAAGTATGATCTTTACCAGAATATAACATCAGAACAACCTAACAGATGAAGTTTTTAGAGAAGATGGTTGTGGTTCATAATGTCAAAGACTTTTGAATAATCGAACAGAACAAGCGCAGAAAAAAAAAAAAATATTATCAATCTATTATCGTTCGCGGCCCTGGCATAATTTATAAGTCTCAGTAGCATAGTCTGCGTTGAAAAGCTTTGCCTGAAACCTGACTGGAATCGATCGAACGCGTTAACATAATCAGGAAAGTTGGAAAGTTATATGTGGGAACCTTTTTTCAGAACTTTTGACAAAGAGCAAAGCAATGTTATGGGTCGGTAACCAGCAATAGATGTTGACTTATCAATTATGGCAAGGGATATAACCAATCCCTTTTTCCATAGTCTTGGGAAATATGATGACGCGAGAGACTGACTCACAATATTTTCTATATCTATATATTAATGGTTCGCGGTTGTAGTAATTAGGAATACCAGCAATCCCCAATCAAATTTGATGAAATTTGCGAGATTAAATCCTCTAGATGGTCAGATGGATAATCGATAAAAGATTCTATTCAATACCATGTCATCAAAATTGTTCTTGATATCATTAGGGTTGAATAAACATTGCTTTACTTTTAATAAAGTTTCAATTACTTCCAGAGACTGTAATTCCCGCCACAAGAATTCCGCATCATGAGGTTGTTTAGGGTCAATTAATTTCCGTATAAAAAAATAACTTTCTTTGTCTGGTGAAGGTGTTCAAAATGTGTAGTTGCTTTATCAAAACGATTTAATAATGCTCGGGGCACAATTTTTTATGATGATTTCTAATCTCACTGTTGTGGTAAGGGTCGTATTTTACCTCCGGTGTCATCCAGTGGGCTAGTTAAATTTTCACTTAAATGATTTTCATGGACTTATGGGTATCAAATTCATTACGGATATTCTCATTGAAAAATAAGACAAATGCGTCCCAGTCTATTTCGGAGATTGAAATGCTGAGACAGATTTTATTCTTGCTTTAATGACGCGTGAGTAGAATTTTCTGTAAGGTCTACGACTGTTATTTTGCTAATTTTGACTTATTTTCGTGCATTTGGTTTCGAACTAATCTGCTAAAATTCGAATGAATTTGTTTGCAATTTATTTAAGCTCAAGTTTTCGAAATAAAATTTAAAAAAAAATGAAAAGCCTCAAGCTAAGAGGTGCAGATACCGCGATAATTACGTGGTCTGGGAGCAAGAATTGGTTTCTGCTGAATACCTGACGCCCTTCGACAGTATTTAGCTTTATTCGGCTAACACGGGGCTCTGGGCTAGCGGATTTTATATCCCGTAACACTCGTGGGAATCAGATAGATTCGAAAGTTAACGCAAGTGAGACAAAAAAAACGGAGGGTGAGGAAACTTGGAAGTTACGATTGTGCAGCCCCACCACGGATCAGTAGAAGAGACAGCGGTGACAGGTTTGGTACTATCACCAATAGACTTGGAGTTGGCCGACACGAGTGCCTGCAGAATCCTCGTAAAAGGATTTTTGAGGCACAATGAAGGGAACTCCTTGAGTAACGTGCATTGGAGAAGAGGGAAAAACTACCCATCTACTCAGAGAAACCTGTAGGATCGGGCAGTCTTCCTTGGATGCTAGGAGGAACCGGCGACCAGCAAATAGTATCAGGAAGGGGAGTAAAAGCCTACCTAAGGTTACAAACACGTGCAAAGACTACCTGGACCGGGAGATATCAGCCAAGGTATGCGAAATACCTGTACTATTATCTCCAACATGGTTGAAGATAACGTGGATAATCCACGTGGAAAATGAGAAAAACTTCTAACCCTTCGAGAACACGACCTGAACCTTGAATTAATACAACGGTACTGGTTTTGAATCAGAAAGTAGTGACTACACATTCGTATGTACGACCCTTATGCAGAAATGCAGTGAATTTTCTAGAGTCTGCTTCCAAAAGAACTTGCTTGAAACTATTTGTCAAGTCGAAACTAGACATCCAGTTCACGCTGCTGCTCTATGAGAGGAACCGCTGGATTTATGAAGGGACTATTAAACAGTGCTGTAATTTTGTTCTTTAGTTATTCGGCAATCATCTCACCGGCTCGTTGTCGGTATTGAATCAGCGTAGGAAATGTATTTTAAACGAACTTGGGACGGGTGAAATAAATTTGTATACTTGATAATCAATTTGTACTGATTGTCGCAAAAAGCGGCCAGGTTTCTCATATCAATTGAACCTTGAAGTTTGATATTTCGGTTTAGAAGAAAGTGTGAAGACATTTATAAACAAGACTATTTGTAAAAGTGCCTGAATATTTCCATGTATTATTCTTTGGTTTCCACCAATGATTTTCATGCGCACTAAGACTGTTTAATTCTTTGTTATGGACCTGAGGAGTTTTATCTACCGTACCTAAAGTATGAACCGATTTTTCCAAAAAGAGAAGTAGTTTTGGCTGATTTTTTAATGCCATCCTCGAACTGATCATTGAAACTATTCATTTCCTTTTGCGAACCGTCAAGGACAGCATCCCAATCTTCGCGATCGCAATTATATACATAATCAATATATCTTGGATTCGATAGCAAAGTTTTGATTTGTTCGTGTAAACGAGTAACTTGTGGGAGAAATGCGTTTACGCACCCTCAGACCCAAATTCTCATGTCCGAGCTGATTTGTGTAGGACTCGTCCGTAAACCATACCCATCAAAATCCTATGTTCATCAGCCCTTTAATCCGCGGCATCGCCGTCAGGCATTACTTCGCAGAATGTAGTTAGGGGCTTTGAGAGTTAGCCTTTTTTTATAACGATGGTTGGTGTTATAAAGGTATCGGCGCTCGACATCGAAGCGCGGGCAATTGTAGGCAATATGTTCCACGTCTTCATTCTTCTCCTCGCAAGCTGGACACGTTAAGATGTCATCCAAACCGAAACAGTGTTGGTACACCTGGAAGCATCCTGACAGCAGTTACGTCACGGAGAAATCCACGTCGCTGTACTTGCTTGACGTCCATGCAGTGATGTCGGGAATGAGACAATGTGTCCACCTGCCGTTCTGTGATGCATCTTAGCAAGCCCGTCATCGTCTTAACTACTCACATCTCTCTCATTCGGTGATTACGCGGTGATCTACCGCCAAATCCTCTCGTTTATTCTTCCATATTCGAATACGGTTTCGTAGAACACTGTGCGGAATGCACATGCAACTCAAAGCGCATTTGTCTGATACACTGAGATTATGTTGAATGCATATGCTTTTGTTGTCATAGCACTAGACCAAATGGGGAGTAGCGTGTAAGAACGCGGAGGTCACCAATTATGCAAGAAGCTTGCGTCTTTTTTGTTTAGAATTAGGCAGGGGTCATGCCACCGATATTCGGCATGACCCCTGCCAGTGCCACCGTTACCCTAACCGCCTTGTTGTTAATGGTTCGGAGATAATCATCTAGTCGAAGGTGCGCGACGATCCACACGCCTGTGTATATAAGTGTGTATGTTTTTCCTTTTGTAACGATGTAAAAAATTGTCTAAAATATTGTGCTGGTATTTTGTACGATAGTCTCGAATTACTACTCAGTAAAAACAGCTCATATTCCTACAAGCACTACCTCGCGAGTCCACCCTTAGGTATTACTTTGCAAGGAAGTGAGGAGCCACACTACCAGCTCCAGTTACTGACGGTCAGATACTCTTGGCCTTATGCGTTTGAATGACCTAAGTTTCATCAAGACACGCACTGTATGTCAAAACACATGAAGTGCGTAGTGTATGCGCAACGTATAAAGGTCGCTGACCTTCCAGGACGTCAGATTGACGATGGAGCTTGTGCCATTCCTAAAGAACGTCGGCTCCGTACTGATGTTGACTAAAACCAGATCTGTGGTAGAAAGCCAGAACTTGTCCTCGCAGATTGGTCTCCTTACTACGTCATATTGTTTCCCAGGCATTAAAGCTGCCTGCAATAATCAGAAGCTTCCACTTTTGTATCTCCAAGGCTAGTTAGTCCAACAATAATTACTCAAACGCAGCTATTGGGTCATTGGGAGCGACATATGAACTGTAAATGACGGTCCCGATTACCTTTGTCCAGGTAAAACCACTCCTGTCAGTCGTCATGGTCTCTTTGATGAGCTCACAAGCCGTCCAGATTGCTGCTGTAGATGATCTATCAAAAATCCAGATGGGGCTGTTAATGTTTCGCTTGTCATGTATCTTTCTTGCCGCATTTACGACAGATTTTTGTTCAGACTGGCCACTTGCAGTCACTTGCACGGCAGCGAAATTCTCAACACCTAAAATACCTTACTGGAATTGCTTTTTGGCGGGTGTAGCTAACAACCCAGCCGATTTGAATTCGAAAGCCGTGTTCCAGCAACTTCTGTGCCAGAGATGTTGCCAAGCTAATCGTGGAAATTTGAGTGGCCTGGAGCCTTTCCGTATCTTTACAGCTGCTTTCTGTATATAATGCAGGTCACTTACCTGGTTACTAAGTGATGAGCAAATCTTTCCCGCTTTCGTTAATTCGTCGAGGTATTGGAACTTCACTGATGCTATTCCCCATAGCGTGACAACATTTTCGAATTCGACTAAATCGTCAGAAATTTACTTCCGTAGGTTCTCCACTTTCTCGACAGCAGCTCTCTCCAGTTCGAAAAGAAGACCTTCGTGAAATATTTGCATAAAACTCTTAATCTTGCGCTTTCACAAGAGTAGCGTCTATGTGAGTACGCGCTTGCATTGCTGGTCATCAAAGCTATTTCTCAAAGAGATTTTGAAGCAGTCTTCCCTCGCTTGCTAGCGACTGTTTTCTACGGGTTAAGAACTGCGTTCTTTAAATTCTCCGTTAGGAATATTCCCCAATGCAAGCATCCAGAGAAATTCCTGAATAAAATAATTCTTTTATTGGAAACATTGATGCAGAAATGCGGTTTATAAATTCATGAATATTCAAAATTCTGGAATTCGATCATTTTTAGTATAAATAGAATGACGTCAGTTAAAAAACAAACGTTTGATCATTTTGATGATAAGTAATCATACTTTCATTGTTTATATTCAGATAAATATTGAAAATGATTGTGTAAAGTGGTAGAATGTTACTAATACTCTCTAAGCCATGTACTTGAATAATATAATGAATATAATTACAAACATTTTCATTCCAAATTAAAAAAAATACTTTGTTTTTTAGTTGAATAATCAATCATTATCATGCTTATATATACATTCAAGATTTGTTAGTTTATTCGTTTACCTTTGATATCCTTCGAAACTACCGAACAGATTACGTTGTAATTTACGATTTACGGATAGCAGTGAGTGCTCAACCGGAGACGGCCGAATGCAGTGCCGGTTGAGTGCAACCGCAAAAATACCTAAGGTGAGGCTGTGTTCATGACGTGTGGTGGCCGCCACCAGTGTACTGGCGCATGTACCATAAGACTAAATAAACTAGTGATCTCTAACGAACAAAGCAGTTGTTTTTTAATTTAAAATGGTCAAAAATTTACTCACTTATATTGCCCACGTGGTCAGGGGTGGAAGTAACATTTAATTATTAAATGGAATCCATATGTTTCTATTGCAGATTCGTATCCTATGCAAAAGAATGGAAGTTTTTTATAAAACATTTATTTGTATCTCTGACAGGGGGCACTGTAAAAACAAAAATGTTTTTTTTTTGCATTTTTTTGCATTAAAAGCAGACTCAACGCAATAACCAGAAGCGTATTTCGAACTTTATTTATACAAATTCTTTCATTTCAGCAAAGATATAAATAGTGATACCGATAAATGTACAATTTTTTTAAATTATGTGTATTTTGCACAAACGAAATAATAAGATTTTTTAACAGTCAAATTTAGTGCTTTGCTTTATTTATAAATTTTTTTCTCGAAATACTTAGTTTTGTTCTGAAAGTGAAAATTTAAAAATATACGATAAAAAACGCGATTATATCAAGATGACGCTGTATTAGTAAAGTGTACACAGAATAGTTTCGTAATAAGGATATGAACAAAAAAAATTAATATTATTTCCTGTAATAATAAAAAAATGTTTAACAAAAATACTATGGTTATTCCTAATGGAATAACGGCGTAACAGTGCGGTATAAATATTTTTTAATGAAACATGTCTCAGCAGCTAGAAATCTACATTGGATGCGAACAGTAGATTTTCAACATCGATAGTCTTTAATTCTGTGGTGTAGAATACTTGGGGATACAATTAGAGGACTATTCTTTTTTTATGGTAATTCAATTTTCTTTTTTATACTATATGAATGAAGGTTAAATTTAATGTTCGAAAAAATATGAATATAGGTACAGTTAACGGAGCAAGATATTGATATTTGCTCAGTTATCATTTGCAGATGCTCTTTGAAGATACAGCGTGAAATGTAAGATTGAATATGTGGTTTCATCAGGACGGGGCAGTTGCGCACTAGGCTGTTGACACGCGGAACATATTGAGAAATACATTTGGAGAACGCTGGATAGGTCGCAGTGATCCTATTTTATGGCCTCCTAAATATCCGGACATGAATCCCTTAAATTTTTTGAGGGGCTATATAATAGATTAAGTTATGGCAAATAAACCAACGACAATCAACAACATGAAGCAAAGAATATGCAATGCTTGTGCCAAAGTGACTCCAATTATGTTACGAAATAGTTCACAAAATTCAGTCATTTGGTTAGAGAAGTGCTTAGATGTCATCGACTATCACGCTGAACACTTACTCAACTGATAATTACTTACTTTTTGACACTTTGATTAAATTGTTCAATAAAGATTTACTATCAAAGCGCTTACATAAATTATTTAGCATCATTTACTTATATTTTCACAGCAATATATGTTACTTAATAAATACAGCGTCATCTATCATTTCTTACATTTGTATTCAAACAAACCACCTTTTCATGAAGTGCAATGTAAATCCTCAGTTTAATGCGTCGAGTCAGCTTTCAACAAGAAGAAATTAACTTTTCATTTACAGCGCCACCTGTCACAGATACAAAAAACTGTTTCATACAGTCACTTGCATAATTTTGGACATAGAATACGGATCTGTAAGAGAACATAGGGATTCCATTTAAAAATTTACAGTTAGTTCTCCCCTTGCTTACATGGGAAATACAGGGGAGTACGTTTTTGCAACATCAAATGGTCATTTTCAAAATAATGAACGTTCATACGATAAGTAGTTTTTGATATATTTACTTGTAACACTTTCAATTGGACACCCTGTATATTTATATGTTTATGTATAAGAGTTTTCTTTTTTTTCTTATATATATTGAATGTACGTACAACACAGTCTCTGAAAATTTCTATATTTTTGTCTTATGTTTTAATTTTTTTCATGTAATTTAATAGGTCAGGTTTCAACATCTGACACTAATAACAACGTCAGAGCGTAAAATACTCCGAGATTTCTTACAAGTCTTCGTTTTGAAGCTTTGAGCTTTCAGACTTCTCCAAGTATTATATATTTTGACACGTGTTCGAGAACTCTTAGTCAATTTTAATATATAATAATAAATTGAAATTGCTCCATTATTTTTAAAAATTGTAATCGATCTTGTTATTGTTGTTTATTACTGATGTTTCAAATTTCGATTCTACTAGGTTTAATTTTTTCATTAATTTTTAGAATGGAAATTTTAAAAAATAGCATAAAGTCTTAAAGAAACTCACATGCTATTTTTTCATTGCATATTAAAAAAATGTACTTGTTTTAAATCTATTAAGTTTCCAAAGGTTAAATTTTAGTATACAGAATTCAGCCCCTAAAATGTGAGTTACGATGCAAGCTTATCGAGAGAACACTTAATAAAAATTTTCCAATCTTTAAGTTTAGAATATTTCCCCAGACACATATTTCAAGCCAAATGTCGTTTCACTTAGTTTTGCAAAGCATAAGCGTTACGTTGCCATTGAATATTGTTAAAAAATAAAATTGCACCAAACAATCACCAAGCGTTTCTAGCCACTCAATCTAGCTAAAATATTCAATAATGAACATAATTACTACACTGATGTCATTACTTTGCAAGAACTAGAGCCACCAGTTATTTTTTATGCTGAAAATCTCAAAAAAACATGACGACATTGAAAAGTCTTTCGACAAAAGGTGTTATTTAGAACAAAGTCTCAACGGGACAAAATTTTGCCATCGGTCATAATTGTTCTATACAAAATGATTGTATCAAAAGTGAGAGTCAAAATGATATTGTCTAGAGTGATAGAAAAAACGACGACGTATTTAACGCTGAATAATATATTATCAACAATACTGATCAATCCAAACACAATGGTGATCAACCAAAACACAATAATGGTTCTAAAATTTCATGATCTGTTTTATTACACAAAGATCTACGATAAACAAGGTAAGATATTTTTTCAACATATACGATCTGTCAGTGCATAACAAATTTTCAGTCCTGATTAATTTAGAACTTGAAAATAAAACACAATACACTTACAATATAAAAGAGAACAAAACCAACACATCTTGCGATTTTGATAATGAGAAAACTAAGAATCATAAGTGCATCTATAAAAAGAAGGAAGTATGACATGATATGTTCAATGATGACAATCAAACAATTTAAGTTGACGATGATTTAAAGAAAATAGATACTGCGCCTTATCATTTGACAGTTAGCCAGAAAACAATAAAATAAAATCGAGAACATGATATTTTATCTGAAAGTACTACGATTTCTGTAAGCGAACATGATTCTAAAGAATTTTATAGTTCACCTCTGAAATATGTAGATATTGCTTATCACAGAATCCAAATAACTATGTTCCTAGATATCAAACTTAGAATATATTAAGAAAGTCACCGTTAGAATAGATGACTACAGAAGATAATAAGCAAATCCTTAATAATGAATGGTTAACACAGCGACATATGTCCATTTTTAGAAATATGAAACAGAATATAACAACATTTTTATCTTATTTAATAGTATATGTTCAATTCCTTGAAAAATTTTACCTATCCTAGAAATATATGTCACATGCAAATTTTACCAACTGATGGACATTAATTATCCAGTTATTATGATAAAAACTACGTACACATATACGACTCAATGAATAATAAACTTTTAATTTATCAACAGAGATTATTTGTGGAAAGATTATATCCAGATTTAGATAAAGGAGACACTATGATTTCTGATGTTCAAAATTAGAATCATTCTATAGACTACAAAGTATTCTCAATACCTTTGCTACATCACTTTTGTATAACATTAATCCTTATTCAGTTCAGTATGAATGACGACTAATGCTACCACATCAATTCTTAAAATGTAAAGCTCATCATGAACATAGTCGTAATAACCAGAATTGCGCACACACATCGATATATTAATCAATTCATTCAATCCATCTGTTCGAACATTCATCATTGTTTAAATTCTTACATTAAATTAAATAATTTTAAATTCTTCATAGTTGTTTCGTGATAGTTTTATAATTAACATTATTACACATTATCAAAGAATGAATGTGTGTATAGGGTTAACTTGCATTTTTTCATTTATATTACTTAAAAAAGCACACATGCGAGTAATCGAAGATGGATTTACTTACAGGTAATGTGTTTGATACGATCCAAATTAAAGACAGAAATGTGTGTCTTCATTTACAATAAACAAAACTTTTAATCTACACTACTTATTATTACCCTTGTTCTTAAAAGTAAAAACCTTTCGTATTTTCGAACTGATTTTTCACGTGCTTTTTGTTTATTATAGGTAATTGTCAGCTTAGTCAATGCACGAACAACCATAGGTCGTGGTCCGATTTACGATGTAAGGTACAGGATCCTACTTATGACCTACTAAGACAGCGTTAGGTTAGAAAATCAAAATTTCAGATGAAATATTTGTTGTTTATATTCAAAATGTAAATATGAACATTCAACTGAATGAAAAAATTTTTTATTTGTTAAAAGTAAAATTTTATGATTATTTTGGCTTATAATAAGTCATGTCACTGTATCAATACTGTGACCAGCGTAAAGCGTCACAATCCTATTAAGAATCAACGATTCTCATATTAGTGACCGAAAGATGAAATGAAAAGAGACGGTGAATTGACTTGGTTGAATTTATTTATTGCAAAAATAAACTGACAAAGTAATGTTTTAAATTGTTTATATTAATTAAATTAAAATTATAAAAGAAGTATATATTAAAAATGACAATCAAAGGGCACAAATCATCTCAAGTTTTTCTTTTTCTCGTATTTTTTTCATTCCAGCCAATTCCAGTCGACTTTTTTCTGCTTCTTTTTCTGCTCTTTTCTTTATTCTCTCTAATTTTTTCTCTTCTTGCACTCTCTGTTTTTCATCGGCAGCTTCTTTCCTGTTTCTTTTTCGCTCTACAATTTCCTCTCGTTTCTTTGTTTTCTCAGACTCCATCACTAAATGGTACTGCACCCATTCAGAAGACGTAGCGACGGAAGGAACTATTCCTTTTGATTTCCGTTTTTTGGCTGGGGCAGTTTGTTTTTTTGGCCAAAATAATGTCGATTTGAATACCGACCGAACGTCACTTGTGACACCTATATGAAAAAATAATGATCAATATTTAAATGTCTGAATAAAAAATGAAACATTTGATTCGAAATTTGTGATGTTAGAATTATGATCTCACCACTTGTGCTAGGCATCGCGACCTGCTGTGCAATCGGGAGATTCTCGTCATTCTCAGCTTCAGTCATGTTCGAATTCTCTCGTGCATCTAATAGACTGTTAAAAGTAGCATCAAATATGTTGACTTCGGGATTTTGAGAAAGATTAGGAACATGTTGTAGATCAGGTTGTGTAGCAACATTGACGTCACCGTTTTCAGGACTGGTATTGAATTCAGGACTTTCAGGAATCTGATTCTGATTGGGAATTTCATGATCGTCATTTTGATCAGAATTTGCAGGATCGTTTTCTTGGCGGGCATTGTAGGATAGATCTGTTTTACAGGAAAGGAAATATGTCCAAATAATAAAATATTGCAAATTATAAAATAACGATGTAAAAAATATCATAAGAATTGAAATAATTAGGATAATACAAGTATAAATTTTTAATGGTTCGAATGATTAAAAAATTGATTATTC
>JABFQD010002246.1:0-15690 GCA_022817045.1 Psix sp. ZL-2020
GATAAAACAAGATTTGCAATATAATTTAATTTAATGCATTAAAATGTTATTCTTCAGTTCAGTAGAAATATACTACTACATACATACATAAAGTTATAATATTTTAAAAGTGAATATTTTTATTGTATAAGATTTAACTCTACAATTGTTTTCCTTATACACTTCAAAAAATTAAACAGTCTTTCCTTTGCATCTGGTTTAGTCCAACTCGAATTTGATTCGTTTCTAACTCTAATTAAAATCCAAACTGAATCGAACTGAATTTCAACTTGATTTTCAAATCGAATTACAGTTGACTAAATCAGTAAATAGTAACTTTTAACCCAAAAGTGATCACGCCCACAATCGGATTTTAACGAGTTAAAACGAAACTTTTAATGTTATTAATTATTTCTAGTTTTGTTGATCAAATAGAATAATAAAAAATTATTTAAATTTAACAGGTGGATAACAAATTACCCAAAACATTCATTCATTACACTTTATTTACAAAAATATTGGATGTAAACAAAATATGGATAAAAATAAAAACAATCATAATTAGGATATTTATCCAATTTCGCATACCCAGAAAAATTTCGTTATTAATTTATATATTCCGTTATTTATGCTCCATTTATTTAAATTAACGCGATAACTGCCGAAATAAAGAGATAAAATGATGTTTCACTTGGTATCGTCGGTAGCACTATAAATTGCCCGCCAGCGGCAAAAGTTTTTACCTAACTGATAATTTCCAAAAAACAATCATTTTAAATTCATATTTGGGAAAATTGAAAATACACGTTATATTGAATATAAACTTTTTATATATTCTCGTCAATAATCAAATGATTTGCAGATAATTGAAATAATCTGTCTAAAATAACTTTATAAAATAGCTCATTAAAAGTTATTGAAAAGTGTCAGCTGAAACAAAAATATTTAAAAGAATAAAAACTAAAAGAAAATAATAATATTTCTAAATACATTAGCCCTAAATAAAACAATATAAATATAAATCAACCCAGTTTTATGACGCTTTATATAAAAGTGAGAATTACCTTTGTGTGAAATCATTTGTTCACATTTCAAATTTCAAAATAGTCGAAATCGAGTAATCGAAATTAAATACTCGTCCCAAATTAAAACACCATCAATTTCAAGTTCAAGGCGTTATCGAATTTTCCACACGTACACTGACTAAAAAAATAAAATTGAAATAAATGGAAACATTTAATTTAAATTTATTTATTCATTATTCGATGTAAAACCTATGAACAATTAACAAATTGAGAAAAATATTAAGAATTGTCATTCTATTTCACAAAGGCTAATTTAATATTTTGTTGAGAATTAAATCAAATACCTTCGTTAATAGATAAATGACAGTTATTTATTTAATTAATCATATACCGAATAAACTGATACTTTTTTAATGCATCGTTATCTATTATGTAAAGTAGTACAAATATTATTTACATTAAAAGTGAGTTACATAGGGAAGTAATCAATTTCTGCAATATTTAGAACAAATACAGATGTCGCATGAAATATTTCAACATGAATATTTGATGAAAAGTTCTAAAATAAATCTAATTCTCATTAGTGCTTAATTGCTATTTAAAATCAAGCATAAATTTTAATGCATTCAGTTTTTTATTTTCTCATTTTTTATTTAAAATTATCAAACATTATTAATGTTAATAAAATACTGTTAACATTTTTTTAACTCTTTTCATTTTCATCACTTTGAATGATTTACAATTTTTCAATATGAAGCCAGATTTTTTTCAAAAATTCATCCAAATGATTGGATTACCTTTTATATTTATTAACATGAACATATACAGTCATGTAACTTTCAAAATATATTTTTATAAAAATTGTTTTTGATTTTTATTTCTGTTATGATATCAAATAACAATTTTTCTTTTATTTGATTAACAGCAAGATAATTCCTATAAACGTCAAGAGGTACAAAGTGTAGAGTTACAAATGTAAATATCTTTGATAACTTATCAAAAATAAAAACATTATTTGTAAATATAATAAGAACAATATACAATGTTGCATTCATATTCTTAAAAAACACATTGCAAAAAAACAAAACAGCAAACTTTAAAGTGAACTAAGCGCATCCAGAATTAGATTTGATTTCAGTGCAGTTCTAAGTCAGATTAAACTTCAATATTACACGATGAATAAGTCAAAAATGTCTCACGCTATTACGATTCAATACTGTAAAATTCATACCTGATTCAACTAAATCCGATTTTGAATTATTATCTCTCTCTACAAAGTTTCGAAAGTTGTCAATAATAAATTCCAACCACAATTACGGCCCTGATCATCACACGTTGTCTACACCGCAAAGTGACACAATGATTTACACCAAATTTACATCAATCAACAAACTTTACATAAATCATTAATATGCAAAATGGTGAATAATAAAAAAGCTATGAAATACTAAAATAACCAAAAGCCAGCCAAATAGACACTTTTTAAAAGCAATCAGCAATTCCAAAGTAACTTTTCCAAAACACAGATGTCGCCCCAATAGCTGCACGTGGCCCGGATTCTTCTCTTCCGCAACATTTGCTATCGTCCCTGTATTTTCTTTCCCTTGCAGCGTCGTATTAACATTCATCTGATCTCATATTAAGATACATGCGGATGCACAATTCCATCAACATATTTTGTCACTGAAACAGGAGCGTGCAATCTTTTGTGTAGCTCTTGGCAGGCTGCATAGGTCCGTTTCTTTGTGTCTGCTCTCCTATCGCTGCCAATATTTTTCTTTGATCGCTTAAAATAGCAGCAAACAGTTGCGGTGACTAGCAAAGGAACTCCAGTGTGCATACAAATTTGACTATTGATCAGCTGATGAAACGCAGAATGTCCGACAGAAGCGTAAATCACTGAAACACTAAGTGATCCAACTTGGCTAGAAGTGATGAATGATGTAACTCGGCCAACTGAGAAATCGATAGAAGACAATAGTTGACCACGCTTGATTTATTCCTGCCTTTAAGGTGGATCAAGTGGTCGCCGGCGAGCAACTGCACCCAGCAGAGGGCGTCCCTGCGAGTTGAAAAATTTGTGCCCGGTGTCAGAGGAGTGTGATATACGAACGTGATATTGGCAATTGAATATAAAAAGGTGCTTCGGATCGGACGAATTAGACCGAATTGACTTTTTCATCAAGATACCGGCTCGCAGCTAGCCAAACAAATGCTATAAAGAAGACCCGCTGTCAAAATGTGGCGGATCAAATTTTGGCGCCGTTGCATGTATAATTGTGATGCGCAAAAAGCGCTGGCAATTTAATTGGAAACTCATCGCTGGCGGTGCCAAAAAGGCGCGCTCGATGTCGATTTCAAGTTGATGCAACTTTTTATAACCGGCGCCATAAAGATGTCAGGTGCTTATCAAAAACGCGGATTTACTCGGCTGCTTTTCTGCGATAGACATTTAATGAAATGGATTATGGCTTTTGATTTCTATTCAATTGTTAGTCATTTCAAATCAAAAAGCCATTTTGATTGTGACACTTCAAGTTAACGCACAACAGTGAGCTAACCATAATGATAATTGATTATCCAGAGTTGTGCGCTTTTACAATCGAATATTTCAATCATTGGATAACCAAGGGTGCGAGAAATATCGAAACGGAACTGTAATTAATGGCCCTTGATTTGATACCACATAAATATTTATAAATGGTTTTCGCTAAAAAACATATGCGATAAAAAGTCATTCCGGGCCATTCGTTTTTATTTATAACGCGACATTTGAATCCAAAATCGAACACGATTGCGAAAAGTTGAAAAGACCTCGCATTGCAGAGACGTAAAAAAAAGTCATAAAAGGAGAGCCGCGGAACAAAAGATTTTAATTACGAGAGCAACTTGTAAGATGACTTTTCATGTAGGAAAAGCTTTACGGTGAACATTGCAAATTCGTATAATGCATGCACTAATTAGATATAACTGAAGTGATAATCAGATTACTTCTTAATCGAGCTTGACTGGCTAAGAAGAATAACCAACCGTACGACGATTAGCGCCAAATGCATCTATGCGCAATAATACAAGTTATCATTCCTGACTGCGCTTTACACTTGAATGACCCTGAATATGAGCGCTACGTACAGCTGAGAATCTTATAGTTAAAAGGTTCCAAATTGACGCTTAAGAAATTCGCTAATCCAGGAAACATTTTTTGCTCGATAAATGTTGCAGGACTAACCAAAAAAAAAAAAAAATTGTATACACATTTAGTATACATAGAGAGACGAATATGTGGTAGTGAATGTGTTTTTATTCCTTTTTCAGTTTATCTGTTTTAGAATTTCAATTATTCATTTATCTGCTTATCTGATTATCTATTTATTATTGTCACTCTTCAACTATTTACCTATTTCTGTATATGTTAATTTATTTATTTCTATTTAATCTCCGTTTAATAATTAATTAATCTACTCGTCTATTTATCTATTTATACATTTGTTCATTTATCTATCTTATTTATTTTTTCATTATATATATTTCATTCAACTATTTATTTATTTATCTGTTCATCATTTTATCTATGTTTTGTTTATGTTGTTATTATTATATCATTATTATATACATTTATATATTTTATTTATCTGTACTCTATACAGGTACATGTAATACGATTTTCCACATTGAACCACATTATACTACATAATATCACATAGTATAATATTCAGCGACATTGCAGCATACAACATCACTTCGCACTATACATAGTACCTCTTAATGAGTATATACATATATAAGTGAATTACATTCTACATTAATATTTTCACTTACAAGCAAAAATAAAATGGAACAATCGATGGCACAGCATCGCAATTTTGGTTGACTTTTTTAGAACTAAGAAGCTTAACAAATCTAAGACAAATTAATGTATATATAATAAGACAAATATAAGACAAATTAACATACAAAGCACAATCTCTTTTTATTATATTAACAATACCATTAATGGTTACCAAATGTCCCCAAGTCATGGAACTTTTTTCACAAAAGTTTTTTTCAATTTTATATCTAAACTCATTCTCCTAATGGTATACATTTAATACGATAAAATAATTTTTATCTTATTTGATTTATTTCTACAAAAACCCCAAGCTTTTTTCCATCTTCTCTCTCTCTGTCTCTGTCTCTCTTTCAGTGACAGCTAAGAACATTGAATCTCTCTCTCTCTCTCGTTCGAACATCTTTTATATCAATTACACATTAATACTACGTATAATGTACGACTCGTTTTTCTTTTGGAGATACAATTTGTCAACATATTAGTAATTAATTTTATCCCTTTTTAAATCCATCATGACATACGTATGAACTTTGTACTTACAACATTTATGTACAATGGTAGCGGAGACTATATATATAAGAAGATGAAAACGCCACGCAGTAGCGACACTTGATGTACGTATCAATCCAATATATGTACACTTCATACAAGAATTTCTGGAACTTGAAAAAGTGATGACATCATTTAACGAGCAAAAAAAATTAAAATGTAATATTAATATAAAGTGAAATGTGAAATGCACAAATTAATATTATGTATTAAAATAATTTGATAATAAAATTCATTTCTCATTTAGTGCAAGTAATTTTAATTGCAAAATGTGAACAATTATTATTAAGTAATATGAAAACCAATGTTTTAATTAAAAAATTTTTTCCCGCGCTTTTAATACGTTTTCAGCCTCTTTTGTCATCACTTTTGAAACACTTTTTACAGTGCTAATGTCATATGTTTTATTATTATTAAGTATAAAAGTGTATAAATCAAAATAATATATATATATATATATTATGTATATTTTCCTGATCTATGTATAAGGCAATAGAATATATATAGATCATATAAAACTTATGTGGGACATATACGTAATTTCCATTACATTCATAGAAGTTATATGAAACTTATTAGATATAAACTTCTGCGAGACATATATATGTATGTATATATATATATACACATATATATAGAACAAACATTACATTTACCATGTCATTTATAGAAAGCATTAGATAAACACCATATACATAACTTATATCTAACTATACATACCATAAATTATATTTCCACGGAATGAATAAAATATAAAATAAACCATATATATGACACATAAGTTAATCATAAAGAACATACATAAATTCGCCTGAGATATGTAATAGAAAAAGAAATTCAACAAACATTTTACCCGCACGCGCAATAAATATTCGCATGAAATAACTTCTAAAGCGAAATAATTGTACGCAGCTTATACATCAATCCTACATGTAACATATATATTGGCCATATATAACTCGTACGTACATTTTCATCAAACTTCTATCATTAAATTGTCGAATTGAATAACGTAATCTTACAGAATGAGTATTGTAAAGGAAAACATGTTATAAAAATAAAGCATTTCTAGCTGAATAACAAAAATCACTGTATAACAACGAAATATTTTTTACAGTGCGCAGCGGAACTAATTACACGAAACTACAGAATAGCCAAAAAGAAATCGGTACTCCGAATATCGATTAGCAACGGAACATAAAACGCTCCTCTACATCGTGTTTTGTCCGGAACGAAAAGTAAACTTTAATTAACGATTGATCAACATTTTTGATTGCGACGGAAATGAATGTTGCAGTAATGAGGGTATCCGTTATCCTGCATACATCTTTGGCGGCGCGCAACTATCTTGGGAAACAGCAGCAAAACTCGAGTGATTGCTTCGGCAATGATGTTCTCCAATTCTCGGAGACAAAGACAGATTACAGCGGAGTGCTCGCCGAGTGTGTTTTACTTCAATTTGTTGCTGCGTCGAAATGTTTCTATTTCTACAGGAATTCACGAGCGAGGAGTTCGCCCTTAAAGCCGACTGAATAGACACATCGCTAATATCCGTTCGCCGCCGCATCAACTGTTTATTTTGAACACACTGTATCGCATAAATTTCAATTTGGTCCTGTAAACACGCCGCGCGAGTTCTTATGCGGACGTTCCAAACAAGTCTCTGCGAGCGATATACATGCGATCAATTCGAGATGGATCAACATTTCCGATCACTTTGCTAAGCCGAGACAAACGTGGCGCAGCACCAGCGACGCAAAATGCAACAGAATTTCGCGAAAAATTTCATAATCAGGATCAACGCGAGAAACCTACGCTGTAACTGCGATAAAGGGCGAACGGATTTTGCAAAGGCGGATCTTTCGCTGGTAATTAAAAATTCATTACGTTGCTTTCACGCTCGAATGAAATAAAACTTGATTATACTATCCATAAACGGACCTTAATTACATTTGCACCGTGAATTTCCGATGCGCAGCGTAAAAAGTGCAAATAATCAATCCAAGTTCCATTTTTAATCCGTTCAGTGAAACTCAACCGTTCTCAAATTAAGCAGGAAGTATCGCTAAATAAGTGATTATTTTTACCGCACTGTGCGATACTCACGCACATTTGTGTCGCAGTGTAAACTTGACTATATATGATCATGGTTTTTAATTGGTATGGCGAAAGTTGTGAAAATTTAGCTAAATAAGAGATTTTAATTTTACTGCACCGTGCGGTAAGTTACGGTTATTTTTTTATACTGCGAATCAGGCTTTAAGTTAATTTTAAATTGGTGCGATAAAAATCCTGAACGTCTAGTTAAAGACATTTTTTTCATTTACCATGTCGTATGATAAACTGTATTTACCATAATATATATATCCCTCATTGTAAATCGGGTTTTAGGCTCGTACCTATGATTGATGCGACGAGAGTTCTGTAAATGTCACTAAATGAATGATTTTACTTTGACATGCAGTAAACAGCGATTTATTGCACGATAGACGTTTACTGTGAACTTTCAAATTAGACCCACTATTCTTAATCAACATAATAAAAATCTCAAATATACAGCTTATTGAGTAATTTTCACATTTACCGTTCCGTACGGTAAACCGCAGACATTTACGATGTACTATGAATTAGGCTTTAGGCTCGTAATTGTTACAGCAAAAATCCTAATAAATTAACTAAATAAGCGATTTTTACATTTACCGTACCATTCAGTATTTTGCAAACATTTTTTATAATTTACACTTTACTGTGAACTAAGTTTTAGACTCATGGTATGTGATTGGTGCGGCGAATTAGCTCCTGCTATATAGTACACGCGTGCGTTTGTCATGTAAAAAATTGCTACGTCGTGACATGACATCGAAGAGCTTTGCTCCGGAAACTTAGTCACAGGCCAATCTCATGGAAATCACTGAAAATTACAGGAGTGAATGAGCGTAAAATACAGGCGAGCGCGGTACTCGAGCAACGCATCCTAATAAATGAAAAGCTCTCACTTCGTCAACTCTGATTCTCCATTTCGGCTCTACCTGACCGAGGTGATTCTCTCTCATTACACCGTCAGTTTGAGTCAGTATCATATCTATTCAATCCAATTTCACTTTAATCTTTGATCCAATTATTCATTAATCGCTGAAAATAAAATAAGTGATGTATTGTTTGTTCAAGTTTTAAATCATTTTTTTAATGTACACAGTCGTTTAGAGTTTGATGTGTTTTGCAAATGAAGAGAATAAAGTATAAAAATTGTGATTTTGTCGTTTAATTTAAAGGATGAATGTGTATAATTCTCTTTTTTATTTGATTATATGTTATAATTAAATTAAATTATGTAAATAAGAGTATGGATGTGATTACGAAACAAAAAAGGAGGCAAAATTGATTCAACTCGTCAATTTTGCACAACAATGTATTATTAATGTCAAATAAATAATACTAAATGAAAATGATTTTTAAAACTTTTTAAAAACATCGTTTTATTCTGTTTGAAATTCATTAATGAATTGTGTATTTATAGATTATTCTCTATTTTAAACAAACGATAAAAAGTGTGATAATTCTTTAATCTATTTTTATTTTTTTATATTTTTATACATTTAATATATATTACTTTAAACCAAATTGAGTTTAATTGTTTGACATTTCTGTTACAGTCAAATTTCTCACCGAACTTTTCGCAAAAACTCTTTTCTTAATATATTTTTTCATGCGAAAATGACAATTTTTTCTCTTTCTCAGATTTGCACGAGCCTGATTCAAAGAACAATTTATTTTCAAAAACCATTTTCGCCGTTTACATAACCTAAAACCTAATTAATTTAGAGTAAAAATACCTAATTATTATCGTTTAACCGTATGAGTATAAAAATTATAAAAAGAAAAAATTGTTTAGATCTTACCTTGACTCCTCCATTACCAAATATAAACAAGTTCAAAAGTAATCCTAACTTAAAATATCAAAAAGCTATATTTATGAAGCGAATTTTCCAAAAGCATTCCCAATACATTTGAGACTAAAATATAAAATGATTTTTAAAAAAACGGAAATAATCTTTACTTATAATATTGACTTTTTACAATTTATACAAACACAAATGATTTTCACCTTCAATACTTCACCCTTCAAGATGGCACTACAATCGCATTTAGAACAATGCAACAGAGATAAACGAAGTAATTATTTCCAAACAAAACTGTTTTCCAAGAAACCAAAAGCATTGTTCAACAATTGAAAATTCTTCAGCGAAATCCTGGGAAGTATTTATATGGGTTACAATAAAACAAATGAAGTTAAAATGACCTAATATATATTTTATTTTTTTTACAAGCGTCTATATATGGATCGCATACGATCGCACACGTGAGGCGTATATAAAATATATACCTCATATGAACTTCAACTACATGTACCAAAAATAACAACACAGCTCGACTCAAATATTTGTCCGAAAAAACCGTTACAAAAATATATAGCGAGCAATGATGAAAAAAATGTTATTTAAAAGAACAACCGCGTGACGACTTATACCATAAATTAAGTTTCGTTTTGAAGAAAAAGCCACGAGACGATAAAACCGAATAAGCTATTGGATCGAATCGCGGAATTGAATTGCACCTATACACTTCCTGGGCTTTCGAGATCCGACGCATTATACCAGTCGGCACTTGGAAGTGACTCGGTTATTCGAATGAAAAGTTTGCCGGTCCCGAACCCATATGTTCCACGGATACTCGATAGCCGGGAAACAAGATCACAGCCTTCGCTTAGCAGCAAATCGTTTATCCACGAGAAAGCTTTTTTAAACGCCGTTAAGACGCTCGCCGCCACCGGCGAGCGTATCAGTTTTACCATTCCTAAGTTACTTTACGTAACGTCATTTTTTGCTTGAACTTTATATCAATTTCATGTTGCCAACATAACTTTTTATCGATTCAAAAATCGAAGCTGTACTTTGCTTGCTACTGAAAAAACAAAATCAACTAAAACTTAGGGTTCATTTGGGTCTGCATAATTTTTTATTTCACATAATACCGAACGTATCTCGAGAGGTAGATTACAAAAGAAATCACATTACTCGTCATTCATAGCACCTGATAAGGCTCAGCCTCCTTCTGTTTAGAAGCAAAGTCGGCGTTGCGTCGGAGGGACATTTTTACACGATAGTAAAGAAAATCGATCAGCGACTTTGAACGACATTGTCTCGCTCTATTCGATATCTCATTGTCGAATCTACTCGATAGCTCATTGAACAGTCCGTTAAGTGTCTGACAGGATAGAAGTAGGCAAAATTAATGAAGTAATTAAATATCATGAACAAACGAATGATGAATGAATGATGAATTCATATTAATATCGAAAATGATATATCAATCAATCGATGTTTGAAGATTGAAGAAAAATATATGCCAAACATTTCTTTTCAAATAAAATATACAATACAAAAAACTGTAAATAAAATATAATGTGTATATGTGTGCGTGCACGTATGTGTCTGTGTACGTGTACAAGTGCATGCGCGCGTATCTGTGTGTGTGAGTTATGATTCTTCCAGTGAAAACTGTTGCGTTAATAAAAATAAAAAAAAAGTAACGGTTTTTTATTTCCAAATTAAAATGCAACGAAAAAATGACGGTTATTATATGTAACGCAAACTGATATTTCCTCAAGGAATACAAGAATCGAACAGCTTTATTGATTTAATATCGAAATAATGTTTTTGAAATGTTAATTCATCGATATGAGACTATTCCTCTTATATGAATATCGACTGGATTTCAATAGTTAAAAGTAGTTCAATATTGGCTCTCCGTCGTTAAAATTTCTTTACATATCGATGATGCAATATCTCTTCAACAGCGATTGGATGCTGAATGTATATTTATTTAATAAATATAATTTCGCGTTTCATGAATGTCCATTTGGTGATTTAATGGTTGAATAAAAATTTGAATTGAAAATAAATTTTATTAAAAATCAGTAAATAGTATTGCGTAAATATTTAACAAATTTATACAATTTGTATGACTGAAATTTATTACAATTAATTATTCTCGATTAATTAAATGTTGATTGCAATTTCTGTTGGTAAATAAAAAAATGTTGATATCAAACTGGTGAAGTTAGAATTATAATGATCGAACTTGCGATTAACGTTTTAATTAAATTTTAATTTGAATAAAATTGCGACGATGGAGGACTAACATTGAGCGATTGTTGAACTATCGATAGCCAATCTATATCCTCAAAAAAGGCCAAGCATATATCGATGCGATATTACGTCGAATTTTCACCATCATTTCAGTATCGAATTAATGTAATAATTACTATCAATAAAACATTAATTTTATTGTTGTCTTCATTTACTTTTGCATCGAATACAATAAAAGTCGAACAACAGGTATAAACGAAAATAAGTTTTCATTTCTTTTCTAATTCAACTCCCAGATAAAAGATTTGATTAAAGATGTGCATTCCAATTTAAATTCATACTATGAAATGAAAAAATAACGACTCCAACGGTAAAATCCATGAATGAAAAGTATGCTTTTTCTCTTGATCTTAAATACCCTTTATTGCATTAAGTTTACATGATCCAATAATCTAGATTAATTTCACTGTTAATTCATCATCTAGTCATCTTCTCCGCGATAATCCTTATAATGAGAAGCAATATAATAAGGTGGAGTGAGAATTCCTACAGCCATGAAAACGCCGTGCATCACTTTTTCCTGTAAAAACATATATAATAAATACATGTTCGTTCAAAAATTAAATATAACCTTTATTTTTTTTAGTTTCTGTCTCACTCTTTTTAAATACACTTTCTTGAAAACACGACAAATATTAGTTTACTTTTCTTAGAATTAACAAAAAATGATACCGATTTATGGTGAAAACTATTTTTGTAAATGATTTACGTAATAAACGTACGGCAAAAGATACTCTTTCTTTCGGAGGGTAAGTGACGATAGAATGCCTGGTGGAATCCACGGTGGTCCTGACAATACTTTTCATCGCAGGATTCTGGCTGACCTTAGTCACGGCTGAAGTCACTGGTCGCAACATTTTGATTTCCGCAGGATTTTCTTTGAAAATTAGTAGAAAATTAACTCGTCTTCTGGAAACAACAGCTGATTGTGGAGAATATAGATCTCCAGTTCCAGTTTTCAACCGAATGTTAGAACTTGGGCTGGTTTACAAGACAAAAAGAAGTAAAGGAACCACATTCCAACGTTCCGATAGACAGAGAGGGGAACTGAATAGAGTGTGTTAATGGAGAGAGATAGAAATACTTTCAGTTTTAAATATAACATCAAAGGGATACGGGAGAATTAGAAATGAGGAAAGACATTTATTAGATCGTACTTATAAAAAATGACCTTGAATTACAAATTTATTTTTATGACTAGAAATTTAAATTTTTTTCATTTTTTTATATTTAATGAATCTATGAATATTCATTACACATATATATATAATAGAAAAGTAAAAAATATTTCAAATTATTTTGTCGTTTTTTTTAACTTTCACTAAAAAAAGAGCTAATTAAAGTTTTTACTACTACTTTTCTTTCTAATGCAAGTAATTTTCATTAAATTTATCTTTTTCTTGCAAATGCTCGGCTCTTTGTACATGAAAAACTCAGTTTAAAATAGAAATAATTCTTTTACAAAATACTGTACAATATAGCAATTCTACATACAGTATTTTCTTTGAAAATTCACTTCATTTAAAAAATAAAAAATAAACTTTAAAATTCAATTCAAAATGATAATTTTTATACTTGTTAAATATTGCTAATATTTGGGGTTTGAAATAAATGATCGAGAAATAGTAATAACATATTTTATTTGTAGTCTGTCGTCGGTACAAAAAAGCGAAGTTTAACCCTGTTTCTGGGCGAGTTCTTTGGCTTTTGCCTTTTCGAGCTTGGCCATGCGCGCGGCGGATTTGCTGCCGAGCAGGCCACCGCCCCAGTGACGACGGATTTCATCGTGGCGATCATTGAAGTTCGTCTTGATCGCTTCCACGACCTTTGTGAAGTTAGCGCGGTCACCAGAATCAACCTGAGAAAAAAAAAACCATATTAATTCAAATGTCCTAAATTAAACCTACAAATTTTATCTATTATAGCATAAAATAATTTTAAATTGTAATCAAAACGACAAATTATTTTTTCCAATTCATTTACATTCTTATAAAAATAAAAATATCAAAAATCTTACTTGTGTAAGAGCAACGCAAGTGCAGGTCTTTCGCCTGACAAGACGTCCCAAACGGGCCTTTCCTTTCACGATGCAATATGGGACACCCATTTTGCGGCACAAAGCCGGCAGGAAAAGAACAATCTATAAAAAATGATACTCATTTAAAATTCCTTCCAAAAACATTAATTTCTAAGAATTATTTATTTAATATACATCGCAAATCTCAGAGTCAACGGTCATCTTTTCGACAAAATTATCCCTGATTCAAGATCAGTTAAATCAAGTCTTCAGGTGAAGAAATTCTAGCATCATTGATTTTCATTAAACACTTAATTTAAATTTAGCCAGAAATGATGTTCGAACATAAATTACCTCAATTGGATCAACATCATGAGCGATGACGACCAACTGTGCTTTTTTCTGTTCTACCAATGTCGTGACGGTGTTGCAACCGCTGCGCACAACATTTGGTCGTTTGGTTGGCGCATCTTCTTTCGTCTTGGCCTTCTCTTCGGCGCGAGCCTTCAAACGTTGTTTCTTCGCAGCTGCGGATTCTGGACGGTATTTCTCCAAAATTTTGAACAACTGCGTTGCTGTGGATAAAAATTTCTATTCATAACTATTCAAAGATTGATATTACATAATATGCAAATTAGTAACTCAATTTAATTACTAGCTATACATTATAAACAAATTCGAATGCGAATAATTGTTTCAGGATAAACTAATCAATTCATTTCATATGTAAATTTATCATATGTAGAATTTTTTTCATTGATTACTCAATGAAATCTTTCTATCTTTTTTTTTATCAATGGAGTTCTAATAATTAGAAAGAGATACATGATACTAGGGCAAGTTTATTGCTTTAGGATTTGCTATTTAGATTATATTTAAAATATCGTTTTTTTTTTTTTAATAAAAAATGATTTTTACCTGTTTGTTTATCGAGAGTTTGCGTGAACTGATTGATTGGTGGGGGAACCTTCAACCTTTTCTGGAGAACAGCCCTCTGTCTTTGAATACGAATGTATTTTGGCCATTTGACGAATCTGCTGAGATCTCTAGCAGGCTGGATATCCTGACCTAAAATGTAAACAACAGTAATTAGATTTGAATCCCAAAAGTTGAGTTTTTCATTTTTGTAATGAAAAAAAAAAAAAAAAGAAAAAAGAATAGACGCCAGATTGGCACTATTATGAATGTCAAACTTTGGTTCACTTCGACAAGCAATGACAGGTCAAAGGCGACAAAGTTGTTTTAATCTTGCATCTTTAACAAAGAGGTAACCTCAAAAATGATTACACCTTTACTTGAAGATGCCGAATAATAACACAAAAATTAATAAGTAGTTTGAAACTCAAGAAAAATTTGTAAAAGAAAAACTCACCGATTCCGAAATTTCTCGATCTTTTTTCAAAAAGCGGATTTGTCAGCTTTTTGGGCTCGACTTTCTTCACGGCCAAAGGGGCAGCCGCGACCTTTTTGCCTGTCTTCTTCTTCGGCTGTGGATCGATGAAAACACAACAATTAACATTTGAAATACACTGTGCATGTTAGCGAAATATTTTTCACCTAATGATTTGAATTAAAAAATACAAATAAAGTGATGTTTATATATATTATGCACTTGGAATGATATCAGTTTAGATTCGGATTGGAGACAATTTGGCATATGCCTGCATGTCATAACCTTAACTACACGACGTAAATAATTGTGGAAAATAAGATTTTTGGCGAAAAATATCGGGGACAAAAGGTCGGGCAGAGATTTTACCTTCTTTTGCACCATTTTATGCGAGTGGGAATCAACGGATTCCTATACACGTGACAGAATCAAATTCTGAGACTCGGCGATGTGTTCGCGAGTCTACCGCACGACCTGAAAAGACGTTTTTTAAATGGCGCCGCAAAGTCACTAGTGACGACATTCAGTTTAGGGACTTTTTACTCCTGCCAATATTATTTCAGTGATATTAGACCGAATTTTGAAAGATTAAATTATTAGTAGAAATCATATAATAAAATAATAATTTGTCTAATGTAAATTTAAAATATAATATATTTGATAAAAAAAAGTTCAAAATTAATTTGTTATAA
>JABFQD010002247.1:0-15689 GCA_022817045.1 Psix sp. ZL-2020
GATCAATTTCAAGCCACCTGAATTTATACTTAGACTCAATAAATTCTTAAGAGATCCAATACATTATTAAACCCGAAGAAAAACAATAATATTCAAATCACATTGACATCAAATCAATTTCAAATAATCTGATTATGATTTAATTATTTTCTGATTAAAACTGTTAAAATTTCGCCGAAAAATTTGTTGATAGTTTTAATGTACTACATCTATTGCATTAAAATGGAACTTTGAACCTAGTAAATTCGAAGTATTTTCAATCTATTAGATTAGCAACTATAAGATTTTCCTTATTTCGAAATAGTTCGATCCTTTATTTTCTTTTTTGTTCAGCAATTTTCTTTATTAAATATTCACAATAATTGTTATCTGCCTAAAACAACTACAATACATGTTTTTATTCAATTATGAGACAAAGTTCCACCATGTTAAATTGAATCTACTATCCTGTCAACGTTGAATTGAAGATTGAATTTTATCATATTTCTTATCATCGTTTTATTCAAACCTTCTTCAGAATTGATATTTAATCAAAATCACGTGAAATAAAAGCAAGTGTCAGCTTCTTTCTCTATAAGTGAGGAAAATGTGTCAACGTGCTAGCATCCTAAGTTGATACTAATATCTCATTAGTAGAAGCAAATTTGATCGTTTCGTCAGAGAAATTGCATTAGACGGCAAATTTCATTGAAGCTGCAAGGTTCGGCACGATGGGTTCACTGTCGACCGTCTGCACTTCTTGCTTGCCCGAATCTTCGCTAATAAACGCGCATGCATTATTAGCGGCTGTTCGCGGATATATAGCCACCGGCTACATGCGTTATGGCCTGCAGCAACGGTATGCAAATTAATGGTGACGCGGTTTAATTCGGCAATAAATAGGGGGTTACCCTTACCGCAGCCATCGGACCATCAGTCACCCGGGTTCCTTTTTGTCCTGCTTGTATCCTGGGAAAGCTTCAGATTTATTTGACGCGTTTCAACAATATTTATAGGTCCGGTTGGTTCGACTGTACACATGCGACATCGTACCTATAATTCGACGGAACCATTCACCAAATCAAAAATTCCAGAAGAACAAAGAATCGACGATAATCAGTGTATAATAAATTCGCGATGTGTTTGTGGAATGTGGAATTACAATCATGTATTGTGTTGACGCGCAATAACATCTTTCAAATTAATGATTAACAATCTGTCCAGAATAACTATAATAAATACCGAAACGCATGTATGTGTACCAACGAATGCATAATTTTCAGTCACTGCTGGATATAGAAACGTGTTAAGGTCACTTGTTTGTTTATAGACAAAAATAATTCATATTTGCTGACATTATTATTTGCGAACATCATTAGTTTATTCACTGTAAAAAAGTTAACTGATCGTTGAAAAAAATGTTTAACTTTTTCGCAAATTGATGAACAGAAATAATTCAGTGGAAATAATGGAAAATATTATACCGTAACTCAGTGTTAATGAACGTATACAAGTTTAATTTTAGATTTGATAGAAGTTGTCAAAATCATATCCTATATCGGAAGAGTAATAAAGAGGTAATAATAGAAAATAAATTCTTGCATATAAAAAAGTGTATATGATTATATCGAACGGTTCATTCATGCAATGTTTACGATAAATATATTTTTATTTTATGACATTTATATCTAATCGACATATGTACGGTCATATGTCGTACATATGACTGTATTCTAATATTTGTTTTAATTTAAATATTCTTTGCAAACATTATATGTTAATTTTGAAACAATATTTCACAACAACGTTTGTACTTTATTTTTAATATCATTTCAAAATATTATTTGTTTATTTATGTGTCATCAAGGTCATTGATTTATTTGTTTACATTTTTTCCGGAAATTCTGTTTACACAAAAACTAAGCTGAAAATAAAACAAATTTAAATCTGACTCAAATAAAACAAAATTAAGATGATGTTTTTTTGTTTTAAAAAGTCTCATTTTTCTGTAAGTTGTAAGCAAACATTTTTGAATACAGGATCACGTAAGGGAGATGAAAAGTTTTATTCTTAGGAAAGCTTTCGAAATAAATAAAGTGGGTATCGTTAAATAAATAAAATGCAGTATAGTTGCCCAGCGCCAAAGTCTCCCTGGCGCATCGTTATTAGAGAAGCCGTTAGCTCCGTGTGGTCTGCTAATCCAGTGTAAGAGAAAGAGCGCGAACGAGGCCAGGGGGAGGTAAAGGGCAAGATGGAAAGAGGTTTCAAGAAAGAGAAAAAAAGAAGAGCGGAAGACGAAATTTATCGTTAAAAAGAAAAGGGGGCCACGAGTATAAATCTCTGGTATTATAATGGGATCTGTCTATTATTAAAGAATGAGTGATTTAAGGGAGGGGTGGAGCTCGACCGTACTTCGCTTTGCTCGAAGTGGGTGGAGAACGGGGAGATCGTGAATTTGATCGGCAATTCTAAGCTTTGACTTTCCACGGTGCGATTGCGCAATCAAACCTCTTCATTGAATGTCATTTTTCATTGCATAAAAAATTCGACGCAGGGCGAAATTCGGTCGATTTGTTTCCGCTTGAATTCTCTGTAAAGCAAAAATTAAATAACTAGAGAACTATTTTATCGAGTCCTCGGCATTGAATGTACCTGCATAAACAAGGGGTGACCAGCTCGTAAACCCGACAGCGAGGCCTGGCGATAAAAAGCTTCCGGTGTTTTTTCGCATTTAACAGAGGTCGTCAGCGAAGCGAATCGAAGCGGTCATTAATTAATTCATTAGTAATGAATTCGGACATTTTTATGCCCAGGGAGTCGCGTTTGTAATCGTAAATCGGCGATATCATCGACAAGCGCGGCTTCCGATTGTGAATGCGTCGACAATAGCTCAGCCGGAAGCTGTTACGCTGGCTTTCACTTAGGACGACTTTGATGCGCTTTTCGCAAACGTGATGTACGATAAAAGGGCGAATCATGGAGGGTTGCCGTTCATCCTTCGCGCTGTCGTTTCTGTCTGGGTTCAGCGGGATATTTACGACTGACCAACTCATTGCCGCGGCAAGTTGAGCGAGCGGTCGCCACAAATCACGATGAGAAAGCCAGCCTTTCTCCGCTCTGGGAAACGCCTGGCATTTTTCTCTGCTTGGGGATAACTTTGACTTATTGGTGACAGCGCCGAGGGGGGAGGTGAGGCCGAAGAAGGAGGGGTCAAAATCCGAACTGCCGAGGGGTGCAAATCGAGGCTGATGATCGTCGCGAATTGAAGAAATTTGAAATCGTCCAGCTCGAAGGACCATAACTAGGTCTTTGCGTTACGGTCCTTAGAGCCAGGTCAAATTTTCAACTCCAACAAGGTAGAAGCTTAAACACGGTGAATCGAGCGAGATAAATCTCCGGTGGTTACAAAAATAAAGTAAATCATTGCGCGAGTCTTGAGCTCAGTGGGGACGCAAGTTTCGGGGGGTTGCGAGTACGCGTCTGCATGTCAGCTGCTGCCGATAAATAACGCCACGCGTTGACGTACGAGTGGCGACGAGTCATCTATCCTGCTTGTAAATCAGCCTCTGATTTTTCACGCCGCACTTGGTGTATAAATTCTCGCTCGTTTGGTGCCGCGTATTCGCCAGATCACCGATCAAATTTCCACCGTGCTAGGGATTTGCTCTGAAAAGAAGCCAGATTAGTCCTACTTTGCAACGTTTTTTGAAATATCGGTTACATTTCAAAACATCCTAGACTAAAGAATTGTTTTATTTCATCACTACCGATTTATTTTTGAAATAATAAATCGGTATTATCTATTAATACTAAACTAGAATATATAAATTCTATTTTGGATTTTATTGAACTCTTAATTTTTTGAATCCGTAATTAGTGTGATTTACACACGCTGTGTTTGAGACAATAGATGGTTACCATATTAGCAAAATTAATTGACTAAACATTTTTCAGTATCATTATAAAGTGAGTATGAGATCTAATATGATATTCAGAGGTTGACCGAATTTACGTTGAACCTGATATTACATATAGAATGTTATATATTATATCTAATGCTTTATCTAATGTAAGATTTAATGTACGATTTAATAATAGGTTAAGTTCTTGCATAAAAATATGACGTACAGTTGAACATACATCACATTCACTTCATAATATAAATCTAATGTTAAATCTCATATTGCATTAAATGTTCAGTTATATACAAGTTGATATGAAAAATATTGCATTCTTAAAATTCTCAAAATCGAATTTTAGTTTGCATTTCGAAAAATTAAACTAAGAACAGTTTAAAGTTTATCGAAGTACCTGAAAAATTATCAGTCATATGGAAAAAAATTTTCAAAAAAAGGCGTACTAAAGACACCCGATTTTTTTTCCGCGCCTGAATTTAAACCCTTAGATTGTTTTAGAGTAAATATTAATTGTCAGATTAAATTTTTCAAATTTTTAATCTAAAATTTACTTCTTGTTTATCATATATACCAGACTTCAAGTTAGTACCCCAATAAGGTTAAGATCGGCAGTTTTTAATTTACATTAAGTTATCATTATGCTACCGTTCAAACTTCCTATTTCTTTTTTGTTTCTTCGGCAATTCCTCAGCTTCCAACATTTGATGAAAAGAACCCTTAAACCAAAATTTTTGTTTTCACAAAATTCACCTAGTTAAAACATTGTGAAGTTCTTTTGAGAATGCAAAGCGGACAAGAATAGCAGCGTCTATAAGTGCGTTGATAGCAGAATTTTGCCCGGACGGTCCGCTCGATGTCGCTGTCGCATAAATCACGCCGGTTACGGTGTCTTCTGGTGGCGGCGTCGGCCTCGCTCGTCACAGCAGAGTTCTTGTCGTGCCTTAATAACGCTCGGCGTCTGAACCCGCGCCCGGCCCGGGTGCCTCTCTCTCGCTACAAATCCTGATTATATTCTGCAAGTGACGTTGCACGGTATAAGGGTGCGACGCCGCTGCGAAGTCTGGTTTTTGTTTCCTCCGCCTTCGAGCCGTTATCCCTCTTTCCCACTTCCGACATCGGTACAGTACACAAACGCCCGACCCCGTCCACTCACTTTTCCATCCCTCTCCCAGGGCTCCGGCAGCGGCCGCTGTTCTCATCTTCACGACTGATAGCTTGGACCGCGTAAATCAATTTTCAATTACGCCTCCAGTTTATGTATAGCACGCGCCAGTACCTCGCCGCTTCGTGGTAGTAAGCAGATTCTACCTCGGCTGCAAGCCAGGCCGATTCCCGCAGATATTAGGTGAGAGAAAAGCGAAGCGCAGCGTCGTCTGCACTCGCCTGTCACAATGTGCGGGCTGATTTTCGAAATAGATGACCAAATAGGAAATTAATCTTCTTAATTCCCCTTTCTTCGGCCAGTATTGTAGAACATACGATTTTGCTGGCAGAGAAAAGGAATATTTATTGCATAACATATAATTACAAAAATTAAGTCTGATAATGGATTTTGTTGAAAAAAATACAAATATTATTTTATACATAGATAATAATTTGAAAAAAAAACAGGTGTTTTTTAAAAGATAAAATAAGACAAATAAAATTCTACATTTTTTTACTTGAATAGATAAGTTGAGTTATAATTAATAATTTAAGTACAATACAAGTAGCCATTGAATTATGATCGGCAATTCGACACGTCTCTTCTCTAATATCCTAGTAATATTAAAGCTCTTGTTTTAAAGGTCGGCGTCTCAGGTTGCAAACATTGTCAGAATGGAAGACTCCTTTTGGGAGCCGCTGGGTTTTGTCAGCTCCTGTTAGTGCAAGCAGGATGAAATTCGCGCGAAAGGACGACTCGGCTCGGTGGATTCGTATTATTATACTTCGCTACAATCATATTTATAAATCAGCAATACTACGCGACGTGAAGGGATGCAATTTATAGCCTCACTCACTCCGCGTCTTTTTACCCTGCATCTCGCTCACACCAACCCTTCGCAAAGTTCCTCTCCCCCGACTCTCTGCCTTCTTCATCTTCGTCTTGCGCATACAAACTGCCAAGCCTCGTATGAGCTTAGGTCGACATTTTCCCTCCTCTCTTTAGCTATAAATCTGCGCGACTTTTGAGTGAGCTCCCGCGTTGGGCCACCTCTTTCCCCCCTCCTCTTTTCTCTTCAACCCGGCCACGTTTCTCTCGCTTTTCATTTCCTTCATTCTCGAGTGTCGCTCGTCTCGCTCTCACATAGTGGCGGATTTCGCGTCTCACTTGCGTCACGGGAATGTATATAATTAGCAGCATTGTGCTTCCTCGGACAGATTTACGAGTAGTATCGCTACCGCGGCTGCATGCATAAGCGCGTTAAATAAGTATTTATCCGACCCACGGGGGATGATGGCAGCGACCGATGGCGCGCTTGATGGATTTGACTCTGTCCGATGTAAAGATGTTGCAGGGTCGTTAGAATGTTCTCTAGATCCTACTCAAAAGACTACAACATTCTGGTTATTCCATCCTGAAAATTCGACATCGTATATTAGAATGAGCATTTTTTATACAAATAAAGACTGGCATGTGAATAATATCGAGTTTCTCATTGGATGCGTAATTCGAAATAAGCGATCGTAGCGCGCGAACGCGATTATATTTTGTTGTGTAATTCAACAAGACGAGAAAAATAAGAAAATATGCAAAGAATGTGAATGAAATGTATGAATCTATGCGAGTTGTTTGAAAGTAATTTGTAAAAAATGAGCGAAAGCATTCAAGGAGCATCTCTTTGAAGAAAGTGATCCAGAATATGCAGACTGTATCTAAGAGGTATAAAGGTAAATAAATATATTAAGACGTATTTTAAAAGAATACTATTATCATCTGCATAAAACAAGAAAAGAAACAATTTAGAAAGGTGTGTAAAGAAATTACAAGAAGTATTCATCATTTGCATAAATGGTCAAGAATATGCAAACAATATCTACTGTGTGTTATAAAAAATGAAGTTGAGAGCATATATACTCGAAGTCACTTGCAACTACACAGTGAAAACTAAATTTCAACAGTAACAACTTGATGGTAATAGTGGCAATTTAAATGGTAATAGTAACCATTTAAATCGCTACGACTACCATAAGTTGCTACTGTTGCAATGTAGTTTCTCAGAATAAATATACTCTAAATTTAAAGTTGAACTTTAAATTTATACTTTAATTATTATATTTGTACTTACGACTTGCAACATAATGGACAAGCATTCTTTTGCCCTTAGATGAAGAAGCATTGCAATTCAAGTATAATTTATGTCTACAAATTGTACACTATCTAAAAACAAAGTTCGAGTTAATAAAGAAAATTTCAACGTAACCTATAAGTTTCTATTAAAATAAAAAAGAAATATTAAGAAATAAAAGCTATTAAAGATAAGTTTTGTTCTTAAAAAAACACAACATATTTAAAGCCCAAGTGATAATTTTATATTATGCAGTAAATTAACAAATAATATGCAATTAAATATATTATACTATTTTAATCATAACAAAAAGTCTGGAAACCCTTTGAACATTTCTTTCTCACAAGAGGATTTGGATCAGTGCGGTTAGAATGTATAACCATTGATAATATTAATTCTGCACTACAATTATGTAACGGTATAAAACGTGTAGGTGTATAATGATTGTAATAATAATATTATGCATTATTGAAATGAAAATTGAATTGTGTTATTATAATGATAATGATGACGACAATCAAATTAAGCGAATACATCTGATGAATGATCATTTTAAAATATTCAAAATACCCATTATGTATTATAATTAGGATAAAAATGTAATTCATAAATTGCATAAATACAAATTACATCATATTTGCTATCAAACAATTTGTTAATAACAAATTATAATTAGAAGAAAAAATTAGTTTTTAATAAAAATGAAAAATAAAATCATAAAATTGATAACAGTCATGACATTTTTAGTATATCCAAACTTAAAAATTTCTTCTTGTTCATAAGTTTATTTTACTGTTAAACTTACTATTTAGAATATTAATTATAAATTCTAAAATACTCATTGACGGTGATTTTATTTTTGTTATATAAAATCATTTTATATGGTAAAAACCGAAATATTCAATATTCATGGAATCAAAATAAGAGATTAATAATTCTCTGTTTTAACAAAGTGCATCGAACTTGGATAAATTCGCATCATGGAAAAATCATGTTTACAATCTTTTAGTTTCTAAAATGCATACTTTCATGTCTATTAATTTTCATACATCACGCTTATTTTGTAGACAATTTTAATTGCAATTACCAAAAAGTGAAAAACTTTATTCATTTTATCTTGCCCCGAAACAAAAGACAACAGTAGCTTTTGTATGCGTGCGGGCGCGCACTTTGTACAGTCGAGACGTCAGCTTTGAAAGGGTTGACGGATGGTCGCCGCGGGACGAAAAGACGATAGGTCCGGATCCATCATGCGCTCTCCGTTTTCGTTGTCTGAAGTTTGGCACGCTTGAACATTTTGTCCGTTGTGTGATGTTTGTTCGGGGGAGTAGGGTTTATTCTGAGAAGGAACATCTGTTCGGCATTTTTTGTACTCGCCGTGAAATTAATATTACCCGATACATCATGCAACTTCGCAGCTTTGTGTAAATATTCGCGTTAAATCGAAGATCGTTACTCTGAAAAATTGGCTCGCATTATTCTGACTCTTCCTGAGCAAGTATTTTTTCCGGTCGAAAAGTAGTCGAGGAATTTAAGAGTTGTTGAATTAACTGTCGACGTCGTTTTGTACTGGACATAGCAAAAGGTTGCGGCAATTGATTTTCCGTTGAAAAGTGGTTGAAACGTGATAGGTAATTGACTGAAAGGTTGACATTTTCATACGATGTTTCATGAATATATTTTTAACTTAATTGACGTTTTTCGATGATTCGCACGAAGCTATAATGACTAGCTTATACATATTTCATTGTTTTCGACATGGCGTAATTATCTGCTAGTTCCTTCATTTTTATGACTGTTATCGATCGCGAGCGACGCTGACTGTTACTTATCATTAATGACCGTTCCGGAAAATTGGTCGCGAAATCATCTGTGTGTGTGGGTATAAGTACCGATGACCATTGCTAATCATTACCGACCATAACTTGCCATCACTGGCCATCAATGGTTATGCATGATCATCGATGACTTCGCGAGGCAAATTTTCTGGAAAGATCATTAATAATGATATATGACTTCAGCTGCATTCAAAATGCCAACTTTCGCGATCTTGACGACTAAATTATGGATACTTTTAACCAAGTGCTTTTAGTTTTTTACTGAAAATAGTAACGATAAAGGTTGTTTCAACCGTAATCAATTTTAATATCGGAATTTTCCTTCTATTCGACATACCGGTAAATTGCGAAGAGATCTTTGAAAATAAAATTCTTTTTTTTAATTACCATAAACAAATCTACTCTTTTCTGAAGAATCAAAAACTTTATTTCCAAAATTTCAATTAATTATTGAATACTTTTAACGAAAATTGAAAAACAAGAAGTTGCATGCGCAGAAGTTTTTTTTCGAAACCGTATTTTAAAGTTTATTATTCATATATTTGGCAAATCGGATTCGAAAGAGTAGTTTAAGCGCCATTCGAAAGTTTATCTTTTCTTGGATTCAATAAACGGTGATAAATAAAGTAAAGTTTTTTGAACATTTTAAGTAGGACTAAACGGCTCGCAGGGATACATTTCTTATTAATGATATTTGCGCTTTTATCGATGGCTATCGTGACGCGGCAACGCGAACGAGCTTATTCAATGGGCCGACATCGCGCGAGTCGTTAAAATCGATGAATTACGAGACAACGCATTAGCGCAGTCCGCACGATACTAATCAGCGAAATTTCCGTGCGATAAATAAACGAATGAGAGTGCGTTACCAGATATGCGGGACAGCGGGTATAATGTCGATGCGATGGAGTGCGCGATGCGCGCCCATAAATCGTCGGATATTCAGAAAAAGAGCATTTTGAAATAGCGTTGAAAGTGCAACGATTCGCCAATAACGCGGACTCGGGGTATCAATAAAAAAAGTCGCTCTTGTTGAATGAGCTCGGTGATTTACGAATTAATATTCGGCTCGTGTTATTTAAGCCGGATCGATTATTTATACAGCATGAAATCTTGCGTCCGACTGATTTGACTAAGATTTGATATCGACTGAAAAATATTTTACACCTGTTCAGCCGTATATTACTTGACTCGAAAAAAGGCCTCCGGATTATGATAGAGATGCGAAACTTTTTGGGCTTTATTTTCTCGCTTATACACGCGGCAGTTTTATGAGAGTAATGTATGTAAAGTTTCCGTCCGAAAATTGATTCTAAAAGTATCAGAACGTTGCAGTCAGATGAATAATTTTATGGAAATTCATGGTGCGTTTTTTGTTTCGCTCTCGCTCTAAATTATTGCGCGCAAATTGTTTTCGTATTTTATGGCACTGACAGCTGTGCTTTTTAAGATGGCAAGATGTCATGTCGGACAGTTTCGATTAAATGAAATTTAATCGCCTTTGGATGTTTTGTTGAGGATGACAAAAAGAAAGGTAAACACGAAATTATCCATTAATTTTTCACGTGATTGTTTATATTAATACGTCAAAAATACTCGAATATACGATTAAAATGGCCCAGCTTATAATTATCGTCATTTAGTAATACGTATGTTAAATAATTATTTGAATATTATATTTTCGCATATGTAATTTTAATTTCAAAAATTTGAATAAATATTAATATAAACTTTCAATTACATGAAAAACGCATATATAGTCACACGTTTTTCCATTTATTTAATATTATTGGATTTTTTATTACTAATTATAATGCAAATAATTTTTAAATATTGCAAAATTTTCTATTTAAAATGTGGAGATAAAAATAATGTATTTTACATAATTATTTTGAATATGAAAATTAAATCATTCAGAAAATACCAATTAAAAGTTAATAATTCAACATTGTAAAGGATTTATCAGAATATTTTGCTGTCTCATTGACCAATGGAACGAAAATGTTTCGAGTCTGTTTTTCGTATTCATAATTCAATATGATAAAATTATCTATATTTTTTCATGTATTTTTAAAACCTCGAATTCGATATTATAAGTTTCCACATCAATCTTACGAATGAAATATTTATCACCAATAAGTATAATAAATAATAATTAATTAGTTAAATTTTATTATTTTTTATAAAAATTTATTAATATTATTTATTTATTACATTTGTATCAAAAATGTATTTCTTATTATTTTCATTACATATACTTTTTTTTATGTACTGCAAAGTATTGACATTATATATAGAACTATTTTGATTTTCCTATATATATTTAGTAATTTTCATCAATCACAATTACCAACTCGATTTGATTTCAAAAATAAAAAAAAATGATTTTTATAGAGGACACAAAAAGAGAACAACAAGTACTCCCTGTGCAATAATGTTCTGAGCCCTCCATTATTTGATATCTACTCTAGACTAGCTACTGAATCAGGATTATTCAAACGCCATCAATTGCAGCCCTTCTCACGAGTACCACTTTACGTAAATCCGTACACCTCGGTTAAACATTCAAAAGTAGCGCCGGTCAGTTGGCCCATCCGGTCAAACGATAATAGCCCTGATTCTTTTAATAGTCCCGCGCCAGAAGAGAACTCACGACCGCGTGCGGTAAATTCCGCAGAAAAAGCTTCCAGCATCGGTAGATTACATTAGCATTGGCGCCCCTCTACCAAGCATCATCGGCAACTTATGACGCGATAAACAATCGACGAAGCCAAGCCGCCGTCGCATTTAGCCGCAACAATTTATTCGAACTCGTTGTACGGAACAGCGCTGAACGCGAAAAATATGATAATGAAAAACAAAGGCAAGGCGGCCGATAAGCAAGGCGAAATAAAGCGTTCCAAATCAGAGGCGTAATTTCGTTTATCATCTCTCGAGACCCGGACAAACTCTCCTAAACGTCAGGGAAAAATCATAGCGAAAGCGTCTCGCCGGCAATACTCTCGGGATCGTAGATATCGCGGGTAAAGTCTTTCCTCGCGGGCATGGAAATGGACAAAGTTTGCCCCGCGCATCGCCGCAGTTCAGCCCGCATAAACTCTGACGACGATACACTTGGCGCTCGTCCGGGACCGGGGATAAACGACGAGCGTACAATGCACCAAGACGCGCCAGATAAACTCGACAATGTTGCTCGCTTTCGCCAAATTTTTACCCTTTGGCACATTCCGCCGGGGCCCCGAGTTGCCCAACTTCGCACAACTCTGCGCGAGAAACGCTTCTTTTATTGCGCAAACAACAGCCCAGCGCGAAAATTGTTCGCTCTAACTTTTAAGGAGATATTCAATTTCTTTTTCATAGTGCGCGGAGAGAGGCACCGGGACTTATTATAAATTTCGCCGATACTGTAAGGAGACAAAGTTCAGTGGTTTAGCCCGAGTGATTGTGACCATGCTTGAATGAGCGATTTTTATATTGATATTATTTTTATTAACATTTTATTTTTTAGGAATGTTTATAACAAAAAAGTAAATAAATTATTTTTTTACACGAGTTACTTTTACGACCCTGTGTTTTTGAAATATTTTTTGTTATTATTAGTAGAGTGATACAAATATTTTATGAAAATAGGAGGCTTGCAAAAATAACCCCTGTTAAAAATTGTTTTTTTATCAGCACATCGAAGTAAATTTAAACAAGAGAATTATTTTCTTTGTTACTTCCGTTTCTTTCTTCAAACTACGGATAAAGGTTTAAAGACTTTGGGGGACAGAAAGATTGGATTCCGGAAATAAGACAAACCAATAGTTGGTGGTTGGGGGATGGAAATACGCCGCTCGATGGCTATCGTTATCTTGAGCTGTATCTCTTTCCTCGCTGAATTGCTGACCCCCCTCAACGCCCTCTTCGAGTTTTCTGCCAAAATTATGACAGCGAATCGGAGTCACGTTGACGTCGAATGGAAGCATTTCCGGGCATTCCTCGAAACGACTCTTGCGCCAACTTCAGTTTGTCCTGGCACTAACGTATTTTATACCGAGCGTTGAAATATTTGTAGATACGACGCAGAATAATGCAATCTTCGGGATCGAGAAAGCAGTGCCGATACTAGTTGTAACGTGGCCGAGACATTTACTTTACGAGTCCGGCGTGGTCTAATGCGTTACTTTTTTGGTCGACCCAAAGCTTTTATGCTGCAAAAAACAAATATGACCTTTCGTTTTGTTTTTGTATTTTACGTTTTTATAGATAATTAAATGTAGATATTTTTTAAAATATTATGAATAATCATCTAACTTGATGTAAAATTAAGTGTGGTAATCAAAAATCAAAACAATATAAAAAAGACGTTACTATAACATCATCAACTTAAAGTAACATTCCTTGTATTTTTGACGTAATTATGTTTAAGGTATCTTTAGATTAACGAAGTACTGTTTTATAACTTGCGGTAACATTAATGTAAACTTAAACAACAAAAAATATCATAAAATTCAACAATAAGGTTGGATATTTAAGGATATTTAAGGCCGTTAAAGTATCATGTTTTATAAATTGTTATATTAACACTAATTCAACTGCAGATAATTTATTGTCTTTAAGTAAATTTTATTAGAAAATATGTTTTTCATTTCCTAAAAATATTCAAAATAAGGACTATTACGAGAAAACTTTACGTAAATATAGGTTAAAATAACTTTTTAAAATTATTAAAATTATTAAAATTATTAAAATTATTAAAATTATTTTGTCTTTTTAAAATTATTTTTATTTAAAGTTCTTCACGTAGCTTTCTGTCATTCATATTATTATTTGTAATTTTATTATTATATATAATACATTTACAAACGAAAATAACTTCAAAGAAAACTCAAATAAGTAACTTGTCACGACGTTACCTCAACATTACATTTATGTAGGAAGTTCAAGAAATGTTCCCATATACCGTTTAGTTGCACAATCGTTAATTTTTAATTCGCTGGCCAAGTCTCAATAATGTTTTTAACAAAATAAATCCGGCATATAGTTCCGGTTGGGCGAGTCGATAGTATAATAACGGCGCATCCGTCAATGCATACTTGTCAGATTCTTTCGGCGAATTTTATTGAAACGACAAGCTGGTCGTGAGTTTTGCACAGGAAGAGTTCAGAAACGTCGCAAAAATACGCCTGGCATCGTCCTCGGCCATTGAATGTAATGTTGTGTTATCTGGGCGTTATTATCTCGTGGTGCATTAAGGTCCGCTGCGGTCGGCATCACCTAATACAAAAGTATCAAACGATATTATACGCAGCGAGTGTCAGTCGTAACAACAATACGTCGGAATACGTCTCGTCATGCTCGCTGCCAGCGGGACTGTTCGTGCGTGACCGCCATAACTTAGCCAACGGGATCAGGTCGCGCGTCTGTCACTCGTCTGTCTCATTCAACGATGCATTGTCTTCGTATATGACAATGCAGCATGCCTGGAATCAGACTTTGAAAGACAGTTCCGGTCCTACGTGATTGACCATATTAATAGCTAGCTCCATTCAATTTCTTTCACAATTCCTTTCCTTGTCAAGTATGTCGAAATTCATTCCACCTAAACACGATCGAATTTCGAACTGATAACGTCAGACATTGTTCCCTTTGTCATATAAATTTTATATCAAGAATTGACCTTGCGGATGAAAAATCTAAATAAAGCTGCGCCAAAGTAAATTGATAAGCTATTGCTTTGAAAAAGTACTTGATATTTGAACCTCCGACATTCTGCCAGTTATAACCAGACAAATATTGTCACTGATAATTATGACTGTATACATTTTATTACTGTCACCTTCTACCGTAAAAAAAAAAGAAAAAATGAAATAAATTGTTGAAATGCAAATAAACATTTGCAGAATAAGAATTGATGTTTTACTGACGTATGTATTTTATCTCATATATACAATTTATTTTATATAAAGTGTTTATTATATGTGACTGCATATTTCTATGTGCTGTAATAATAACATAAACAAAGTAACGGACATTATCGACGTACGTATCTATCGAGCCGCGCCTCGCGATGATGACCATGACTCGTGACAATTTTGTGCGAGATAGAAATGCGAAGTTTTCAGTGAATGGTCCTTGATGTCGCCGCAGCTCTAGGTTCAAGTGCGGGAAATCATTACGGACGGTTGATCATGAATACGATGGTCGACAATGTGGCATCCCTCGGTTCTTATTCTCAGACGTACTTAGTTAATTTCGCAGCGGTTTTAAACAAAACTTAATTTTAGATCGGAATTGTTTAATCTTTTTCATTAGCGACGATTGCTTCTACACATTGGAGAACCGTGATTTTCATTTGTCTGAGTCAATTACTTTGAATGATGACAAACGATGCTGTCATATTAACTTAGATGAATCATATAATATATCTTTATAATATATTCAAACAATCAAAGTTATTTCAATTATTCATGGCGATAAAAGTAATTTAATTTATTTTTATCTAATCTAAAATTGTTCAGTTTTATATATTGATATAAGCTTTAAGAAAACATAAGTCTTGGTTTTTTAATAAAGAAGTACAAATGTTGGAAGTGAATAATTTAAAAATTGATATTTTATAGCGGTTAAAACTATCATACAGATATTTGGATTTAATTTTTGCATTACATTTATTTTTGTGAAATTATGCATCTGATTTTTCG